>JASXSY010001792.1:0-58935 GCA_034509805.1 Sipha maydis | reverse complement strand
AATATTCATCAATCTTATCTAATGTATACATCTATTTCGATTGAAAACGACTACGTGATTATGATGAATACACATACATGATTTTACGTTATGTTATATTTATATTATATCATATTTCCAATTTTATTAAGTGTCCACAGACCGGATTAAACACCGTTTGATTTTTAATGTTTTAATTCGATCCGCAGACCACGGATTATGAAAATTACTGGTAGTACCCGTATTCTCGATTTCAGTACAAGTTTGGTTTTAATTAATCTATAAACTGGTTTTACATTAAAATTTCTGCTACTTATTAAATTACTGATTGGTTTAATGTGAAAATATGTAAACGACATTTAATGAAAAATATGTATGAATTAGACATAACTTTTACATTTTTAGTCAATTAAAAAAAATGTAATTAGTGTTCGTATATAAACAGAAAATATTTACAACTTTGATGATAAAAATAACTCATAAAATTATTAACTAAACGGTTTAAATTTATGAAAAAACAAAAAAATTATTACACAGTTAAAATTTTATGACAACGGTATATTAGTAAAATTAGATGATTAAATATCCAATTTAACGCGTGATGTGTCAGCGTCAACAAATATTTGCAGTTCAATGGTTTAAATAGTTAACCAAGGCCCACATATATTATAAGGCCCCGAATTTATAATTACGCAGAGGACACGTCTCAAGTGATATTTTTTTACTCAGAGTCAAAAAGTTATAAGTGTTTAAAAAAAAAAAATTCGTCAAGGTAATTTGTTTCGTTTATTTATTCAATGACGGAGTAATTTTTATTGTATTTCTTTAATATTTCCATAAACTCGTACTCTTGTAACAAAAAAAAAAAAAATATTACCCATTTTACGAAAATCTATTTTTACGCTTGGTAATGTATTAAAAAGTTTAAAATATTTTCAATTCTTTGTGTCTGAATTTTACAATAAGCGATTCGCATAAGTTTGCTCGGTGTTTCCTAAAGTGTAAAAATATAAAATATAGTTTCCATTTCATGAAATAGATAAATTTGCATGAAATAAACGATTTTCTCATGTGGATTTAATATAATGAGTATTGTGATTTGATAAAAATGATTATTTATCATCCTATAAAAACTTATCCCAAAATCGTTTTAATTTTTTTGCATGGGTAACGATGCTTACACCTAATCTCATTTGTGCATACCGAATAATATTTTTACAAGCTACAACAACTTGTAACATTTTTATTTTTTTAAATTTATAAAATTACTTTGTATTTACTGCATACCCAGGATTATGATTAAAATTTTTTTGTCTGTTTTATAGAAAAAAGGCATAAATATTCTTGTAAAATGACGTTAGATTTTAACCTGACTTTATTTAAATATATAATTTTTATTATATTTAATATTAAAAATTGATGTAAAACTTATTTTTTTATTTTTAGTAATTTTTGAAATATAAAATGGTATTTATAATTGATGTAACCAACGTTTTTTTTGCAACAATTATTACTTAAAGTATGAATACATCGAATGCACCAGTAAAAAATAAATATATGATGTAACGTCAAGAGTTAAAATGGATTTGATTTAATGAAAATTCTGTGAAATTAACTCTATTACAGTTAAAAATATTTATATAATCGATATTATGAACTAATATTCGTTTAACATAATTATAATTCATAATAATAATTTAAAAAAAAACATGTTTTAATTATATAGGATAATATTAGATAATAATAATACAGTTTAAACAAATTACAGATACAACATTCATTAGTGATGATGATGTTTATTTCATCAGAGAAAATGTTAAAAGTATAACTATTACTTTCACTCTATGTTTATATAAATTAATTTCTAAAAAAAAATACAACTTAATAGTAGTTACTTTCATTTATTTAAATTAATTGAATATTTTTAAAACAAAATCAGTAAAATGTATTATATTTCAAACGAACTGCATAATCCAAAGAAACTAATATTCTATACCTATGTTTATAAAAGTATCATATCAATATAAAATCGCTCCAGTAATGGATACAATAAATATGATAACGAATCTGTACTTTTAGTTGCATGCACAACGCCGTAGTACCGTATTAAACATTCGCTATTATTATAAAAATGTTAAACATTGTAAATCATCAATATTTGAAAAATGCACGACACTTACCAAAATTAGTGAAGTTTTGAAATTTGACATTTAAAAACAATTAACACTGGCGTCTAAGTTCAAAAACAAACAAGGACTTGCTCAAGAAGGTCTTCACCACAAACACAATATTATACAATAGTGGTCATCCCTCTATTTGACCCACTGTATTTACTCTATGAGGTAATATTAAAAGAAAAAAAAAGAAAGAGACTTCAATGCCGGCTAACGAGCGAAATATGATACGACCACGCCGGGTTTTTCATGAAGCTCGTTTAATGTTGGACACCGTTGATGGAGAAAAAGTACTAGAACGAAAATTTATTTACGATTTTTATCTTCGACAACTTTAACGACAAACATGATTGTTGACCCTCGTTACGGCTTCTACTAGCAATGTCAGCGGTCAAAGGCCCACTTCATCAACTCATGGTCTAACGCGTAAGCCGACCTGTGTAGACGTCCTGTCAACGCACTGCCAAATAATTAAAAAATATATGGGCAATTTAACAAATATGTAAACACTGAGTGTTTTTATTTATTTTTATTTAATTTTTTAATATTTACGCCAATCGGCTTTTGAAAACGGTATGCTGATACAATAATTACATTAAAAACTAAACATGAAAATCTCTTTAAGTAATAATAACAGTAAAATCATGGAAATAGATAATATAACAAAAGATACAAATGGAAAGAAATTGTTATTGAGGCCATAGATCAAAATCGATAATACTTGAACAACGCATAACTCCAACTAGTGGATTATTCATTGAAAATTTGGGTGGAAAGAGGAAACTGCTCTCTTGTTTTGGTATGGCGTTTTGGTACTCGTAGCTCTCCTAGTAGTACTCCTAACCAATGCTCAAGGAGTAAGGATGAGTCAACATTACCGCGAAGTAGAATGAATAAAAATATTTCATCCGACCTATCCCATCTAATTTCTAACGAACCGAGTTTTAATATTTTATTTTAATGATAAGTGAATAACTAAGCATATATAATATCCTAGTAGAGAACATGCACGCAAAATACTAACATTCTACAAAATAATGCTATTCGAACATTCGTTGTACACTGGTCCCGGAATACTGAATTAAAATATTTGAAATGTAATTCTCAACGTCAATGAAGTTCAACATTATTAGACTATTTTTATACAACGAGCATTTCAATAACATGTTTACCCATATCGGAATGGTTTTTTCACGCCGTTCACAATATCCCATCGTTTACAATGGAACAAATATACGAACTCGAATATTTATGAAAATTATCTACGCTCCGGCTTTCAATGGAATTCACTAGTTTTCATCTGCTCATCCGTACGCTAGTCGCAGTTAGTATATACGGATAATTATTGTGACTTCATACTTTGCGGTTATCTTGACAACCGCAAACCTGTCCAGAAACTCGCATAACGGATGTCACATGACAATATGATAATAAAATTAAATTAATAATAAGCCCAAACGAGGTGAAAAAAAACAAGACAACCCAATTTACTGTAATGGCCGTCTTCGGGTCATTGGTCCAGTGAACATTATTTCGGACACCCATTGATTGAAAACTATATTGAAATCAAAACCCAAAGTGCACAAGAGATGTATTGACGACGGTTTGTATAAATACGATTAACAAATAACATTAGCGTAAAATTGCGTTACACAGTCCCCATTTGTCACTATTGATGAATCGTCGACCTAAAATAAAATAAACACATCAAAGTTAAACCATCTATTGTGCCTTCAAGTAAATAGAAATATGTACACGTATATCGTCTGTATAATGATAACGTCACACGGAATGGATTCTGGCCTAGAAAGTTCTTTTCAAAAACCAATTAGTTCACGTGTATAAAAAAAGGAACAAGTTCGGTTCTAATTTTCGATTTGAAAAAATTAATTGAATCACCTTTTCAATCAATGGATCAATTTTAGTTTCTCGATTATTAAATCCGTGTCATTTTTGTGCTCGTTGCTTTATTTTTTTTTCAAATTTGAATGTATAGTCAGTGCTTAAAAAAAAATGTACGATAAGTAACACTAAAAAAAATATACTCTGTTTATTTTTACTTTGTGATATTATCGTTTACAGTTTATTATAAACTGTGGGTGAATAGTTATCACCGGTCGCGATAGAAATAATATAGTTTATTATAGCACTTTGAAAGAACTGACCGAGTGAAACCGAATAAAGATTAAAAGAATTTCGAGTGATATAAATTCTAAACAGTTACTTCGTTAATAATAGTTTTATGTTAAGATCCATACACATTGTTGCTGTAGTGGAAAGAAATAACCATAATTTTATATAGATAATATAATTGTATATAAAAATAGTAGATATTTACGAAAACCACGCTTCATGCTTAATTTCACAAACAGCATACGGTGCTCCAAGTATCTACTGACCAACAGTAAATTTATAAAATTAAAGTAAAAATATATAAACTACGAGTATGTACCCAATGTAGACGATATGGTTAATGTTATATTAAAATATATCGGTGTAGAACGTATGTTAATAGAATAATCAGTTTAATAATTATCTATAAATAAAAAATTGTAACGATCAAATATTTTATACTGCAGATAATTATTACATAATTTTCTAATTTTATTTTTTATTTTTAATTATATTTGATATAAAATTAATGAGGGAACTAAAAAATCGTTAATTTTCCTACATAAAACGGGATGAAATTCCACCCATGTTTCTTTAAACTATTTAGGGAATTATTTCCTTTCAAAAACTTCATGTACCTAATAGAATAATCAGTAATATACTTGATTAAATTTAATTGTGTAATTGTAGTCACCTAACATAATTTAACAATACATTTCAAGTGATTAATTATCAATTAAAAATAAAATAATGTATTTTAGAAATTTCATAGGCTGCCTAAATATCGTCTACATTCTAGACTTTTAGATTTTAAACATCCACAAATTTACACCCTCAGAACCACTGTGCTTAGCCTATTAAATTTGTTTACGAATAAAATTCAAAATTTCTTAAGTATTTAGACGTATTCTTACAAATATTTATGATTTCCATTCGAGCCAGTACCTTTTCAATTAAATTCATTTAATGCAACCATTGCAGTTGAAAATAAATCATATACAATTATTAGCTGAAGGATACATTACACTAAGGTTTAAGTTTTAAATTATATATTATAATTAAATAAATATCAATAATGTTCTTAATACAGTGAACGATGTGAACGTATTATTAACAGGCAGAGACGAACTAATCGTTTGTTACGTTTTTCTAACGATTACATTTGTATGGCTTCAACATAGCACATTGTATATTCAATATTGTATTTCTATAAACGTTATAGAACAAGTTGCACTTAACTACGTCTTAGGTATAACTTAGTAACATTGATCATATACTGAAAAAACGGATCGATCACTAAAACAAAACTGTTGTAAATAGAGCAATAAACTTTTTGTTCAGACAAATACCTACCAAACCACGGTACACTCGTATCCTTCGGGTTCGTCTTCTAGATTCCTAAAAGAGAAATATAGGCACGCGTTATATTTTCGCAGTATGTAATTATACCAGTGGTCACGGAGCAAGACCAAGGAAGTGTATTATGTCAATTTTTAATAGTGTCCCAGTATGTGTGGAGCCGTGTCCGTGTCCGTAGTGCGCTAATCGGTCATCATTAAAAATAAATATAAACAAAAAGTATAATAACAGAACTGTATCACCGGGGCATTTATGGTCTGTTACGAATGTAAAAAGACCAACGAGGATACCGTTTAAGAAAACGGAGTAAGGGAAAAAATAAGAAAGATATATAACGGAAATGGAATAATAGCAACAGAACCGTGTGTGTTCGAGGGGGGAGTACGTGGTCAATGTCAATGGCACTGGAGCCGGTAGCTGCTAAAGAAATTCTCCGTTGTCGTTCTCTACCGGCGCCGATTGACGATCAGTCACGAACGTCCATTACAACGCGGCCGATTATTATCCGATCGCGTTCACTAGAAGTACGCATGTACGAAGCCTCTGTAAAATCGGAATTGAATCAAATCACCGGGGATCTTGTACGGATTCGTATCAGAAAATAGAAACTCTATGAAGTCTGAAGTACGACAAAGAGTAAGTTGTATTTAAATAAGTACTGTAGTGATCAAGTAAACAAAACTATTATTATTTCGTAATTATCGAATTATAACAAGAGTTTAATTACTAATCGCACGAAAATAATTGGAAATAACAATCAACAGAATCACATAATGGACGAACTAATATGTAAAATAATTACCTGTAAGTATCTGATGAGCGATGCTCAACAACAACAAACGTTTGAATTCGGAACAAATTACCAAATCGTTGAATTGTTACCTCACGTATAATTGCTAATCTTTCATTTAAGCACATACATAATGTTTGATACGATCATGTTCGTTATTCTTTCTACGACTTTGGTTACCATAATATTATACTCCAAATCAATGATCGCTTTCTAGATTATTTTTAAAATATATATAATAATAATATTATTAACATTTAAACTAATTACAATTTTTGCGCATAGTTACATCAATGTGTTTACCACGATATAGGATAATATATGCATCCTAACATTTGTGACACATTCAAAATAACGAATTATATAATACTTTTTACAATATTAATTAAGGGTTATAATTTATATTAGGTAAGTCTTTAAATTGCATAAGACCGGGAAGTTAGTAGGTATTTACAATTATTACAACTACATTTCGATAAGCATCACTCGAAGAATATTAGAATATCATCTTAATTAAAATATTTTAAACCGATCTATATAATGTCACGCTGTCACCCAATGGTTACATTATTTAAATAACATTTTTATCTTTTCACCATCCAAAATAATATCCGACAACATGCCTAATTTGCTTAATCTTAACAAATTATATTAAATTATTATCAGATCTAAATAAAACGCTTATTCAAAGAATTTTACTCTTTAATATATCAACGCAATATCAAAAACATGGTGTAGCTGTAGCTTATCGTGTAAACAGTTAAGTTTACAACTACTTAATTAAATACCGAACATAACGATATTCTACAACATTATGACGTTTTAAAATAGATACACGAGTATGATGTACTACTTCGTTACTCGACTAGTCACTGATTCAAATGTAATGCATATAACAGGCGAGTAATAATACAACATGTATAGACGCTAACATTTTACACAGCTGACACCCGAATTAGTATCCAAATATCTTTACAATTACTATTGATATCCAACTAGATATTGTTTGACAAAAGCACGAACAGTTTATAGAATACTTAGAACCTGGAGCGTTTGGCTTTGGCGTAAAAATATGAAACTGTTTTGGAAATTTTAAAAGTTACGAACAAAGCACAAGCAGTGATTATTTTATAGCTAAGAGCAAATCATGTGGGTTTCTGGATTTATATTTTAACGTAACGCAGATCACAGTTGACTTGTAATAACGTTGTAATAAACGTTGGTTCGATATTTCGATCTCAAATAGTCATAAGATCTATAAATTTTTGTATACACTTAGGTAACAAGATTCGACAAGAACCGAAATAAACAACGATACCGTATTGGGAAATTGCCATTTTCATGCCCATTGAAACAGATAAATAATTATTACTCGAAGACGCCGGAAGTGCGTCCGGTGGCGGTGGTGTGGCGTCTTTAGCGTAATCTTTGCCACGGCATAATTGGACGCGGCACGTGAATTGCGGAAGGGGAAACACCCGGAGGAGAAGATAGCAGAAGACACACGCATTACTGGTTCTCGCGCTAGCGGATGAGCACATGGTTCAGTGATGTCCAGAAAAATGGGAGTTTCAACTCCCTCGTATTATCCATCCGAAGCAGATTTCGTAGTTAAGACGCCTCAAAAACCAATCAAATCCTGCAAACCTCGTCGTCATTCCGATCAAGTATGAACGTATATTATTTAATTAACGTTTTATTATGATTATATTCTAAAAAAAAAAATTATTCGATTATTTTTCTAAAATCAAAAAAAAAAAAAAATAATAATACAGTTGTATATTTGCTACTTACTTACTATTTTTTAAAAATATGACTAATGAATAATTCTTAGGAAAAACTAAAACTATTTAACTATTGCTTCTAAAACATCAAATTTATATAGTAAACTGAAAAAATGTGAAAGTGCTAAGTATTACATTAAAGTCGTAAAACTATACCTGCATTTAAAATTAGTTTAAGTTTTTCAATTTCTTATAAGACATACAAAACTTATTCGAAAAAAATCTATATCTTATTATGTACCTTAGCATTTTTAATTGGTGATCTATTCGAAAAACATTTAATATACAATGTAATATCTTACTGTCGAAAGTCATTAAGTCAATATAATTAAATTAGTTTATAAGAACCTTAACCTAAAATTAAAACCTGATCCTTTACTCACTTCCTCGTACAGGTCCTTGTTTGCCCACCAAACTCGCCGCAATCATGCCATAGATATTATGTCGTTCTTATTATAGATTCAATACATTAGCTTGATCGGACTGATGCAAGTGGTCACCGGATGTTTAATGGTAGTTTTTGGCGTGCTATCGATGTTACACGATGCTTCCTTATCCAGCGTAGGCGCCGGCCTTTGGAGCGGAGCAATGGCAATGGGAAACGGAGTTGTTGGGCTGATGGCCAGCTTGAACGGATGCCTTTCGCCGGACAGGACCTTAACTCCATTGTCCGTGACAATCTACCTGGCTCTATGTTTAGTTTCCGTGGGTGTCAGCAATCTAGCCATAATACTTACGACTATTGGACTCCTGAAGGACTCGCAGAAACCGTTTTACATCGTACCCAAAGACAAGGTCAGATTCATATCAAAATTATACGTATATTCTAGCTGATACTTTTCGTAACATTCGACAAGTAAAAATTAATTCTCCTATCATTGTTGATCTCCGCGGACATGAAATATTTGTTTAGTCTCCGCGGACATGAAATATTTGTTTAGTCTCCGCAGCCATCCAAAAACCAAAATATATGTTCGTAGTTTATTTTTCTCGCGCTTTCCAAACATTTATAATGCTTCGATAGAACTTTTAACAACCATTAATGTAGCCCATACATTATTCAAATCACATCGTTCGATACGCACAGGCGCAATACAAAACCCTGACGGCCGATCAGCTGCAGACGAACTGGGCTCCTGTGCTGGCAAACTTAGGGTTACTGCTGGCCACGTCCGTACAATGTTTGACTACTATGCTGGCTGCTTTCCGTTTCTACCGACTTGTCAGGTTGATCGTGTCCGGTGAACCGCAAATGACATGGTCCAACGCCAGACACAGAAGCCCGTCGTGTTGCAGCTCCAGCGTGGGTAGCAAACAGAAACTTGTGCAAAAGTGGTTGGTGCAACAGACTCCGTCCCTGGATCGACCGCATCAACAGGTGAACTATCCCGGACCGGAATACGATAACAAATTGGTAAGTAGTAGTTTATCATCAACTCACCCGTATAAAACCTAGTACTTGCTGCCTATGAACAGAATCGGTTATTTATTCCTCGATAGTAACAAAAAAAAATAGTAATAATAATAATAAATAGGTACTATCACAATGATATTTTATCGACTGCGAATACAAAACACATCGATATTTAAATTAAAAAAATATATTGAATTGTAATGTTTTTGTAATTTCATGAGAAACTATCCCAAATATAATCATAACAGTTATAAATAATTTTTTATTAACGTAAACATAGTTTCGCATAAAAAATGTATAAGTAGTATACGAACCTAAAGTATTAGAGATTGGAAATATGCTTGTCACTATTAAATTCCACTGATCTAACAAAAATAATTCTCAGATAATGGAAATATGTATTTAATAATGTTTATAAACCGATATGACTATTTTTAATAATATATCGTGATTAGTTTTTAAAAAGTCATTGAAAAAAATTGTAAACCAATTTGATAATAGGACAAACAAAATGTAAATCTAATGTACATCGTATAATATCAAAATAATCAATTTAAGTATTCATTATTTAACAATTTACTGTTAGTATGAACCACGAGTATAATTATTATTTAATGATTTTGTAGCTTCGATGTTTGTTTTTAATACTTAATATGACAGTCAGTCTAAATATGTTCAGTGTTTAAAAATGATCTAATTGTCAATCTCACGTTATAGCATAACTGTATAAAGAGTAAGTCAAAAATTCAATAAGTAAAAACTAATAAAATATATTAATAATACAAATCTTGTGGATAAAAAATAATACAAAAAAGTCACTTTTCAATAAACAATTTATACTGTATTGTAGTTATATGTAAACAGGTGCATAGCTAGAGATTTCAAAAGGGGGCTGTTTAAAATTAATCGACAAAATTATACACAAATAATAACTTTATGTAGGTACCTATACTTTACTGTATCCGCATACAAATACAGTAGTACATTATTCATGAATATCTATTCATGTGTAATATACTGATGTATGAGAAAATAAATGCTCATATTGTCCCTTACGTATATTTATTATCGTGCATGAAACGACAAACGGCTTTAGATTATTAGACAAAACGGTGTAATAAGAAGATGGGTTCCGGTTTTACCTTAATGTTATCGTAATACGTATGTTTAGCTATGTTTCGTTACGATAAATATGTGTTCATCACGGATAATAATGAATCTTATGAATTTTCACCTTCATAGGTAAGTATTGATACGGTCAAGAAGGGAAGGAAGTTACAACATTTATAACACCTCCTTGACTAAACGCGTGTACGTAAATATAGTATATAATATTTGCAGAAATCGTGTATTAGTTATCTTATATTTCGTGCCATAGATTTAGTATCTATTTGATCGAATGAAGCATTGAGGGCATTGTTAAATTGTACGACTTGAAACTTCCCAATAGTACAATGAGTTATTATTAATTGAAAATATTTTCTGGATGATCTAAACCCCATTTATATCAATTTGAACAAATCCAAATATTGCCTGCTACTAATCAACTATTGATCCAAATATAATCTTGAAAATAAATTACTGCCATAGGTTTCGATTAAAAAAAAACATAACCCCGATGCAGTTGTTTATTACCGTGCTGTATTATGACAGTTAGGTCTACCGTTTAAGACGCTTTCTCAAACCTGAGTGAAATACCATGGTATTAGGTCGTTTTTTTGAATCGAAATATTATAAATTATAAACGAGTTGCTTGATGATAAAAATGTAAGGTATGAGTAATAATTTTTTTTCGCAGTGCATAATAAATGTAGATACAACGTGTTTTCAAATAAATTTTATCCGTTGCCGAACAACGGTGAAAACATAACGTAATAGATTTAATATCATTATAGAATATAGATAATACTCAACATAACAAGGGCTTTTTTTAAATGACAAATACTCGTTGTATATGATTAGGTTTTTTTTTTTTTTATTCCACACTTCTTTTTTTTTTATCTTCGCGAAAACCGTTGGTAACCATAGCGAGCCCGTTAGGCTCATCTAATTGGCTTTTTTTTCTTTTGTTGTTAAGTGTCCCTACACATTATCTATCCTTCGCGGTGGCGGTGGCCGCAGCAGCAGTGGCGAGCGTGCGTATACAATAAATAAGCTGGTATGGAACGAAATAAACGTCGAAGAATTAGTTCCAGCCCAGTTATCAGCTCTCGGATATAAATGTCTCTTTCTTCTTAAACGCATTATTCTCCTACACGTCTGTCTGTTCACCCGCCGAGCCGCGTATACTAACGAACGGAAAGAAATACAAACGCAATCGTCGCTAATACTCCACCGCGCGGTACTACTATATGTAGGCCGTTGAACATAAAAGGAAAACAAGTGTGAATGTGTGTGTGTTGGTGTGCGTATGTGTTGTGTATTTGAGAAAATAAGAATAAGGAGACATGGTCGTATTTATTTTGGGCCATTTGTTCGGTTTGCAAAACATACGATGATAAAACGATAACATCATCGGTGCGCGATCGGTCTCGGTCGCAGTGGTCAAGGAAAACAGCGTCTTTCGTCGAATTATACCATACATCAGAATAACATACACTCATCGGCATGGGGACAAGTGACAATATAATGAATCGTATTGACAACATGTGTAACAACAGTAATAATAAATATATAATAAACACATTGTATTTATATGTGTGTGTGTGTGTGTGTGTGTGTGTGTATAATGTACACCGCGTATTGTCAAGTAAGAAATGAACAATAAAAAAAAAAAAAAAACAACAAAATAATAATTGCCGTTTGGGAAAAACTGTCATATGCTATGTGCAGACGTGTGTATATATACGTATGTCGCGTGTGTGCAATATTTTGATCGCGCAATTTGAAACCGTTATTCGATTTACAATCGCACGCTTGTTTATTTTGTTGCCATTATTTTTTTATCGTAAAATAAGTGTACAATTTTCGTGTTTTTTTTTTTTTTTTCTTTAAATGTCATACAGATAAAATTGTAACTATTAATTGACAAAGGTACCTATATATTTGTTGAAACTTTAATGTTCAATAAACATAAAGTCAAAAGCACAAAATATTCTTAAAACTTCAGTTTTTTCTTTTACTTTCCGTTAATCGTATTTCGTCCAAAGCATGATTACCATAAGAAATAGAAAATATTTAATAGAATATTCTTATTATTTTGTTCTTAATATTTTTATAAAATATTAAGAAATAAAAGTACACAATTATCTCCACTGCATAATTTGTTAATGTGATGAATATAACCCAATTTCTCTTTACATACATTTGAAATCAACATTACGGCCTTACGTTTAAAAATAAATATTTTTATTTAAAAATTAATTCACCAACATTTAACTAAACTCTAAAAATATAAAAATATATGTATCAGTGAGTGATGATAAACATACAGAAATCAAGCGCGTGCAAAAGTATCAAATTAAATAGGGACTTGATCTTTAAATAATAAGAAATAGTATAAATAATTTATCAATAGAAAAGATCTAGGTGTCACTAATTCAATAATCATAGAAAATGATTTACAATACGAAAGTAGTGCTTACAATTTCCCACATTACACGGGTAAATATGTTATGTGTGTATATAGCAAGTGTGTTGTTCTAGAAAAAATAATAAACACATTATGAATAGATACACAAACATAAATGATATGTAAAATAATTGTACAGGCACAATAAACTGATTTTTTTTTAATTTTTATTATACCTACATTTGATTGTTAGTATATTATATAATGATTGCAGCAATTATTGGAATATAGGTTTATTCCGTCTGTGTCCATTCTTTTGTAGAATTTGAAAGTGTCACTGCACCCATCATGTCCATCGGCAGGCATTTCTCCTCCAATCTCACGGGGCATTTATCCCTATCTGATTAGAGAAGTAACCCAAAAAGGTTAATAGAAGCTAATAGTTCGATTATTGCAGTTCAGACACGAACCATATTTAATGAAAAATCATGCCTGTTATAATATATTTTTTATTTCCGTAGTTCTTAATCAACCAATATCTTAATGATCTTTCTATAATATTTAATCTATAATAATTTTAATCTATAAATTCTAATATTTAGAATATGTTCGCTTACGTTATCCCGCTATAACTGATAAATAGATTAATGTTTTCATTACAAAATATTACATTTTTAATTCTTCTACATATATATTTCATAATTTTATAAATTCTACATATTTTACAATTTTTTTTATACATATATACACTATATAGTATATAGGTATTAGATATTTGTATAAGTTCTATTTATTTTTAATTTTTTATTCATATTATATATTACATATTATTAGACACTTATTTGTATACGATTACAATTATTATTTTTTAAATTTTTTCACGAATATTTATTTTATGAAAACTGAATTTTTCAAAAGCAATTCAATGGCAACATTGCATATAAATTCGTTCTCAATTGTATCGTTTTTAGGGGTTTTTTTGGGGTCAGCGATAAGTACATTGTTGATTTTAAGTATTCTCAATCGTTCAGCCAAAAAGGTATAACGTTCTCGATCGTTCGATAGCCTTATAAATCATAGTGCATATGGATCTGAGAAAATAAATATTTCTTTTTAGTCTTCTAGGGATTTCTGATCGGAGCAAGGTTTGGAAAGGTGAAATTTCAAATTGAGTGCTCGACGTTTGTTTTTTTTAGTGGGGAATGCAAGCAAGATGTTTATCGAATATAATACCCAGACTGTTGGGTTTTTTTGAAGGGAGAATTAACATATTGTTTATAAAACTTAGAGGGCATTCTAAAGATATTAGAATGAAAGTAATCTGCAAAGACTAAGTTGGATTAAAATGGATTATATTATCGCGAAACTAGGTGTATAGTTCAAATAAAATAGCATTGCATTTTATGGGTTATTTTTATAAGATCTATATCGACAGTAAGAATATCAGTATTATTGGTGCAAATGTACTTAGTAAAGTGTTAATATTTAGAAGTAAGTCAGTAGTATATACATTAAATAAGAATAGTGCTATATCACAACCTCGAAAAGCGCCTACAGTTGCTATCGTAAAACTATAAAAGGTACCCTTGATTTTTAAGACAAATGTTTGTTTATTAAAGATATAATATGTAAATAAGAAGAAAACAAACAAATAGGATTTGAGTTTGAAGAGTGAGCCAGGATACAACACCCGACAAAAATTTAGAGCAATATCGAGAAAAATAACAAAATAGGAAGAATTTTTAAATCAGCCTGAAAATGGTAATATAAATATTCTTCAGACTTTATAACTGTTGCGTCTAAAAGCGTCTTTTTATCGCTTAAATTTTAAACCTATCAACGCCTTAAAATTGGTAATTATTGACAAGGTGAAATTCGGGTTATTTCTGTTGTAAACAAATTGAAAAAAATTAAAATTAAAAATAAAAATTAATTTAGATGAAGCATTGGGTGTAAAATGGCAAAATAAAAAATGAAAATAAATAGTTAATTTAGAATAAGTTTACCGCAATATTTTTAAATATAAGTTAGAACGTGCGGGCTAAGCGAATGTTTTTTTTCCAAATGTATACTTATGACTCCTACCAATTAAAAACTGAAATTTAGCCATTGCTTTAAACTATATGCAACTTTTATCCTAACATAAAGTCTGACACACGTATCAAATGCATACATTTTTATATTAATAGAACACACAAGTTAACAGCATAGGTTTTTTTTATTTTCTGTTCATAGATAGCAAGTCTGAACACAGCCGATCAAATATAGACATTTTTTTTTAAAGAGAAATAAAATAATCTAAATATCGATAAAAATAAAGGTCTGATGAGATAACCCACTTATATAAACAATACAACTTATAATTATTAAAATGCCCATTCTGTTACCATATCTATAATCAATATCAATTTTAGTGCTTGATATTTTATAATAAACCATTTACATAATAAGATGCAAAATCCGAATAATCAAATGACTAACTAGAGTTCTACGAGGTAATTTTTTATTTTTTTATCAGAGCATTTACGACGAAACTGGAACATTGCCTAAGTGGAAAAGCAGAACAATACAAAAGCCAAAACCTACAAGAACGGAGAAACGGGAAAGAAGACCATCGAATGATGTGGATATACACAGAATATACACGGGCATGGACAGAGAAATCGTTGAGGAGTTCATTTCTGTTACAATGGATCCAAAGCACTACAGTTAATATATAATAAACCATGTATTCTAATAATAAATACAAGAATGATCTTAGAAAAGAATTTACTAATGAATTTTCAAAATGCTAAGAAAATATTCTAATAATATATCAGTATATATTGTATATATATATATATATATAATATATCAGTATATATTGTATATATATATATATATATATATATATATATTTACAATACATTTATAGTTTAGACTATTAATGCATTTCGTACGAAAAATATTAAAATTTTTTTATTGACAACTATAATAATATTTACAGACCCAACATATAACATCAATATTTACATTACGGCATATTCAGACTTGAGAAATGTTTGACGTTATGATCAAATTCTTCTCCACCCAACATATTTTCGGTTTCTTCATTATTTACATAGTACACTCCTAGTCCATAATGGTAATGAAAACAATTCAATAATATCCCCAAAATTATTATCGCCACAACTATGTACAAACAAGACATTTTCCAACCAGTTCTGTATTCACTTTCAGTCTTGTTGATATGTAAATGAATGTGCTGACACGATGGATACGATGGTTTTTGGTGGTAACAGGTTGTCTTGCAACATTTATTTGAAGTTGATGGAAAATCCAAGTTTGTATTCTCCAACTAAAACAACATATAAATAATATAATAAAGAAACGAAATATTTACTTAACAAAAAATGTTGGTAAGATACTGACTCGGAATATAAATCTTTTATTAAGTTACCAAATTAAAAATATCTCTATGTATACATTTAAAAACAATAATAGGTACATAATGATATAAAAATTAAGAATTTCAAGATCGAAATTAATCACATAATTTCCATAATAATTAAATGAAAAAAAGAAACAATATATTTGATGGCATATAAGCTTAGGTATTTAAATAATGTAAGACTAAATGTTCATTTTTAGACTCATTTGAAGGTAATTTAAAAGGAAATATTTATTTGAATTGAAAAATAGCCCAAAATAAAAACATTATTTAATATTGTTTTATTTTATTTTCCTCTAAACAGGAAATACAACCAAATAATATAATAAAAATAATAATAAATAAAAATAATTTCTTAAAATACTATCTGACTGTATTTAATTTCCAACCAAATTTGTTACATGAAAAACTTATTTTGTTATTATGTTATTTGTGTTCTAAAAAATCTAGAACGAAAAAATAAAAATTTGATTAGATACCTAATCAGTAAGTATTTTATATTATATTTGAAACAAAATTCATAAATGTGTATTAAATTCTATTATTTTTCATAACTTAAAAATAGAAATATAAATATAAGTAAAAATATAACACAAATAACAAACCACTGATAAATCAGTATCTTACCAGTTAGTCTTCATTTTTATTGCCCTTGCATAACACTTTTTTAATATTTTTAAACTGTTTTCTTTAGTTTAACAATTTATCTCATAATTATTAATATAATTTTATTTTATAATACTACAACTTGAATAATATTTTTATCTTCAATTATTTTATCTCCAATAACAACACAATTCGTAAGGATATTTTATAACAATAACCATTATCTGATCTTATTTATATAAAAATGAAAAATAAAAAAAAATAAAAACGTAAATAAATTTAATTCAATAAGATAGATACCCTAATATTAAGATGAACCATGCACATAGATAGTAAAAAATAATATTTTATGCCTTGTGTTGTTTATTCAGGCGAATAACCATTATTCGATCTGGTGGTCTTCTGTGGATATAACGACCGTGTAACAACACCAAATGGATGTACACAAAATAGCTAAAGATACAAACAAAATAGTATATAAGCACTTCCAAAAGAAATGGTTTTTGATGGAATTATTGTTTTCTTCTTTCATTGTCATTAGTTTTTCGCCGTTCAAACATGTCTAAAATAATAAATAAAAATGGACGGAAATATTTCAATATTTTGATGAGGTTAACAAGTAACAATAAATACTATGATCCAAAAAAAAAAAATCATAAAACAGTGAAATGTTAGATATACTTTTATAGTTAATGTGTTTTATTGCCAAAATATTAAAACACCATGGACATAAAAATAAAAATGATTTCATTTAAGTTGTTGAATATTTGAAAAAAATTAGATTCCTTCTACATTAAAATTGTATACAAAATGCAATAGAATTACTTATTGTATATTGTTTAAATATAAAATATATATATATTGTCTAAACATTCTAACATATAAATCGTTTGTAATAATAATTAGCAGTGGCGTAGATACATTTTTTTTCTGGGGGGGGGGTTAAGACCTTTATTTTCGACGTTCTTAGGATATCTTAATTATAGACCTGCAAGGGCCATATATTTTCGGCTCAATCTGATCCATCAATTTTATCCTTAAGCCCGGTCCGGCCTGGTCCAAACTATATTGTGAAAAAAAAGCCCAGGCCCGGCCTGACCCATTTTTTCTTAAGCCCGGCCCGGTCCAGTCCAACATTTTTTTTTTAATATTGTTTAGCCAAACGCAACAAATTTTCTATAAATATTCCAAATTACCGTTTTTATTTTATCTTATAATAATAATGCTGCAGATACCTTAATATGATTTTAGTAGTGTGTTGTTTTATTTTGTATTGACATATTTATTATAGTGTAGCGCCAATTGTGGACAAGATGAGAGAAAATAGGCTGAGATGGTTTGGGCATGTGATGAGGCGAGAGGAAACGAATGCAGTAAGAGTGGTTATGAAGATGGACGTTGAAGGGAAAAGAGGAAGAGGAAGACCAAAAAAACGATGGTTGGAGACTTTGGAGAATGACATGAGGGCTGTCGGTGTGTGCAGAGGAGATGTGATTGACCGAGTAAAGTGGAGGTGTAGGACAAGGGTGGCCGACCCCAAATAGTTGGGAGGAAGGCAAGGCAAAAGAAGAAGAAGAAGAAGAAATAGCATTATTATACCCACGAATCAAGATATCATTATATTATATATTTATTATTAAATGATTGTACCTAATTGTACCAGTATTGGTTTTATAATTATTATTTTTAATTATTGTTGAAGAAAAATCCTTAAAAAAGCCCTCCAACCCTTGATTTAATATTCGAAGTTAAGTCCAGCCCGGCCCGAAAAATTTTACGAAAAAAAGCCCAGGTCCGGTCCGGAATAAAATTTCAAGACTTAAAAAGCACAGTCCAACCCTTTATTTTATCTTACAGCACAGCCCGGTCCAATATCATTACGGGCCGGATCGACCCTTGCAGGTCTATAATCTTAATACGAATTCCTATTTATTAATATTAAATTTATAATGGTATTATTATTATATCTCATTTTTAATGAAAATTATTTTGTTACTCAATTTTTATTATATACTGAATCATAGTAAAATTAAAATATAATTTTATTATAATGTGTAGGTAAGTACATTAAATACATAAAAAAAAATCTGGGGGGGGTGAAAACCCCTTGCACCCTCCCCGTAACTACGCCACTGATAATTAGTGCATATTTCTTATTAATAATGACATAACTTTTATTTTAGTAAATATTTAAACAGGGCGCAGGCATTTTAAATGAGAAAATAAGCCATACATTTACAACACTTTTACTGTTAAAATTTTTAATTGAATGAACACTATTTTTTCACATTTTCATACAATTTTTTCACAAATAAAACTTTAAATTATCAGAACTATTTCATCATTATTTATATAATTTTAGTTTCTCCTTATTTGAACTTGTGTTTTGAGGTATACGGTCTACAATATAGGTCTACAACCCGTTTGCGCACAATTTGCGAACAATAGAAACCTTTTTTCGAAGAAATTTACCCACGTATAGGGTGTACAAAACCTGTGTACCTACCTCCAAATTTCGAATTGGTTATAAGCCAGGCTGAGGACCAAAAAAGTGTTAAATATGCATGCATTTATGTACTAAAAAAAGGCAAATAAGCTTGAAAATATAGAAAATAAACATGCAAATGCATTAAATTTACAGCCCTGGTCATCAGCGATGGTGGAACATCATTATACTCTACAATATTTTCCTTCACCCTTTATAAGGCTTAGGACTTTCTATCTATAATCATATTGTGGTGTTATAGACTGGCGGGTTTAAAAATGTTGTTTGAATTATTTAATTTAGCATTCCTTAGCAAGTCATCGTTATTTACAATTTGTTAGATTAAAAATAATTTTTTTTACAATTGCAATAATTTGTTGACAATTAAGTTAAATAATTAAAATAATTTTGATGTTTATATATTGGTACGCGTTTGCATTAAATATGTTAAAATGTTTAAAATCAGAGTATTTTTTTTCATATAATTTTGTTTTTTTAATACTTCTTTTCTACGGGTATTTCCTTTATTTTTTTTTAGTGAATTTATTTTTAAATCAGTACTGACTTGAATTTCCATAAATGTTTGAATAATTTGGTGAATATGAGGGTGGGGGGTCTAAAATTGACTATTAAAATGAATGTGAAAGTTTTCAGCTCCGTTCGTTGTTCTTGGGCTATTGTCTGGTTCACTAGCCCATAATTCTTGCTCAAAATCAGCATCAACATCAACATAATATTTTAATAGTCAGGAAAAACTATACTTAGTTACATGAAGCTATTGAAATTATTTCAGTAAATGCGTCCGAAACGTCATTAGGGTCTAAATAAGGTAAACCGAAAAAATATTTAAGCCACCTTCCAACTTCAGAATCATTTTTTGAGTATTCTTTAAATAAACTTTTATTTTTCTGCAAATGCCTGAACCAACTTTGTCCTAAATGGAATTTACAGCAAACTATTTTACACTGCGGAAAACTCTGAAGAACAGCATGCAACATTGTGTGCAGCTTTTTCAAAATCTGCATGAAATATTTTTACACTTAAGTTTTTTCCTACTAACTGCATTGACAAGTTCATTATGGTTTTCCACATAAACACATATATTGATGCATGTTTATTTTTTAAAAAACAGTATACTACTGGTAAATAATTATAATTTGTATAAGCATGAATTGTAAACAATTGCATGCAATATTTTGGCGCATACGTAAAAGTTCCATCACCAAAAACGTGTTCATTATTAGAAAGCACTTCCAAGTTTTTTTACAAGTAAATAAAATAACAGAATTATCATCGCTTTAAAAACAAAATTGATTACCTTTATATAACGTTTGTTTCGTTTCTAAAAGTTGCTCTAAAGACTCGTCATAGTTGGATGGTAGTGTGGGAAATTGTTTTTTTCGTACATCATATATTGAACTTCAAATCACCATGTTCCATGTTCTCAGCAACATTTTTTTTTTTTAACTCTTGGCGTACTAATTTGTTTGGACGAGTATGTAAATCATTATCTGCCTTTCTTTTCAATGAGCCTCTTATGATTTCTCTAGATATAATTTCATCTGAATATGCCTAATGTTTATGCTCCGAACTTTTAGATTGGTCAACAATTTGGTCACTATTATTGCTAACAATTACACTAGCATTACAAAATTTATTAGTACACCGATAATTGAAATTTCCATTTTTTAATTTCCTATACTCTCGAAATTTAAAATTATTCAACACTATATAACGTTTTTCTCTCTGTGTTAAATAAAAAACGTCCATCGTTATTTCGCCGAAATCGAAGACTAAACGAAAATGTATAACAGATTAGTTATAACTTATAAGACTTATCAGTTATCGTCGGAAACATTTAACAAAAATACTGTTAGATTAGAAATAAAGTAATAAAGATTAAAACTTGTCACACACGGCTCATGCACTTGATGAACACAGAAATCACGATTATAAAGTCCCTATTACTGATAGATGACAACTGATGGGAAACCATGATTGAAAATAATCGTTATACTTTAAGACACCCTATACACCCAAAACTGTACCTACAAGCAGGTTTCCATTGTTCATAATTTTGTGCGCAAACGAGTTGTCATAAATTTAATAAATATATTAATATGTGCGCAAACGAGTCTCAACCGAGGTATACACGTAACGATGGTGAGAAAGTAAAATCCAGGATAAAAAAACTAGCCTCTGTGCGGTGGTTTTCAAACTTTTATTCTTTACGCTCAACCACTCAATCCCTTTGACAAATAGTTAGATACTCAGACTTCATTATTTTCTTATGTTTTAAGCTCAAATATAATTTAAGTGCTTCAAAACTAATAAATTTAACAAAAACCATTTTACTACGTAATGATAAAAAACATGACCATATCCAGCATTCATTGAGGGGAGGGATGTTTCATTTTCATACAAAATTAAAACAATACTTTTAAGAATTTGAACTAAATTAATCAAAATTTAATTAATTTAAAATAAAAAAATAATATAAAATTTATAATAGATGAACTTAAGTTGATTATAAAACAATATTATTTTCTTCGATTGTTTTGTTAACCAATTTAGCACTTCTTTTGGATTAACATTTTTTCCTTGTAAATTGACATTATTGCTAATCCGTTGAGACAAATTTCACTAGTTGAGTTCCTAAGATGTGTTTTTAATATTTTTTAATTTAGAAAACTTTCTTTCTGTTGACGCCGTTGACATAGGTTTAATAGCTAAAATTTACAAAAGTTTCTATATGTTGGAAAATAAAAGAATGTTATAATTCTCAAGCCCTACAATTTCTGTATTATGGGGCCTGACTGTCCTTTGATTAACCACTTTGATTTCTATATAAAAATTCTGCTTTGAAAAATAGGACCATTGATCAAATATTTTTCCAGAATAGTATCAACCGAAGCTAACCAAAACCGTAAGGTTCCTGAAAATTCCGTCAAGAATTTATGTTCATTACATTTCCAAAATCGTTTGATCTCCGAAGAGCTATTTCTTGCCTATTATGAATGAAAAAACAATACACCTGTATACCAGAGTAAGAGTTAAATATTATCGACGTCTTCTTAAAGTAGAATAACGAAATACGAATACTAAAAATAAGGAAATTATAAGTGTCACTAAACATTTATTCATTGTCGCGTCCATAAACCATGGTTGACAATAACAATAACGTTACGTATTCATTCTAATTGTATTCTATTTTTAGTTTTAAAATTAAATGAAAAACTAGAATAAATATGTTTTTTCATGATTTTCAAAAATATAAAGATAAGAAAATTTAAATACTTTTTTCAGTGCAATTTCGGAGGAGGGAGAACCTGGAAACCCCCTGAATACGGTCATGATAAAATATAATTATTTTAGGTAAAGTTAAATTGTTGCCGTTTTCTCGTCACTATATTACCGTGTACCTACCAACAAATCCCTGCCAGATTATTGTTCCAAGGACTAAATTCAAGTACCAATAACACGGTATATCAACCCTGACGTTTATTCCTTGTCGACTTGGTCTTTTTGGTTTGATATAATTCACTCACTTCGCTAACAGGTGTTTTATGGCCAACTTATCATACGAAAAAAAAATTAAGTTTCAAGAACCCTCATATGAAATAAGAATTGAAAACCCAATCCTTAAGTTCTGAATACTTCATTGTACCTAGGTATATATACTGAAATGTATTGGTACCTTCTTAACTATTAATTTTTAAATATTTTTATTCATGTATGAGAGAATATGAATAGCATGAATTTATGTATTAATATATTTAAGTGATTATTTTATACATACTTGATCTCGATTATTGACCTCATAACTTATAAAGTTATTTTTTTTTAATTTTTTATCATCAACGTTTTCTAAACTATAATGGTTATGTGGAAATCCTGACATATTTTGATTATTATATGCAAGTACAGTTTCCTTAAATTCAAAAACAAAAAAAAAATAAGTAAATAGCTATACATTTTAGCTAATAGTTTAATCACTCCATTACACTATATCCAAATTTCTAAGTATGGAAATATCAGTAAGTACAATTAAAAACTTTCATCAACAAAAATCAAAATAAAGTAATATAGAACAGAAATTGGCAACTGACAGCCAGCGAACCATTTTTATAAGACTTATGCTACATTTTCAAATTATTTCTTACAATTTAATGTTTATTTGTATTTATAAATTACTTAGATTGTAAAATGTAGATAATAATTATTATCTGATATTGAACTGCAGCTAAATATTTAAATATAGGTAAATTGAATCAATGACGGATCTAGGAGGAAATAGTTAAGCTTGTCCCAAGCGCTGTTGGTTTAAAGAGTCTCTAAAGTTTATGAAAAATAATCATGAACATACCCTCTACTTTCACCTACGTAAGCTCGTTGCATTTTTGTTAGTCTAGGACGTAAAATTTCCTAGATCCAACACCATTGGCGTAATTTCGCTAAAATTCAGGGGGTGCATCAAAACTAATCAGGAAAGTTAGAAAAAACTTTCAACAAATTATCAAAATCCTAGACTTTGCAAATTTATTTACTACTTTAAAATTAATTCCAGTTCCTCGATCAAAACTGTACACAGTATACACAATTTAGTACTATTATTATTAATATGAACTTATAATTTCTTTTTACTCTCATTCATTATATTCTGATTATCAACTGATAATGTTCGCAGGCGCGTTGCTAGGAATTTCAAAAGGGAGGTGTTATTTAAAATTAATTGACAAATTATACACATAAAGCCGCGTCTACATGTGCGAGCCGAACCTACTGCGAACCGCTCGTGAACCAATAGCGACAATTATTTGGACGGCATGTCGAACATCTATAGAGCCGCTCGCAAACCGTTCGCGCTGATCCATCGATAGTCGGTTTTTTTGACGAACACAACGCGAACCCAGTGTAAGTTGGTTCGCCGTCGGTATTGGTTCGCGAGCGGATCGCAAGTGTGTACGTGAAATTAACGAACATGATACGAACACTTCGCGAGCGGTTCGCGGTAGGTTCGGCTCGCACATGTATACGCGCCTTAAAACTAATACCTTTACCTATATTTTTGTAAAAACGCATTACAAGTGAATAAATAATGATTTATGAGAACATTTTTTATTAAAATTTAAAATTTTTTTATCTTATGTATTATAATTATTAATAAAAAAAAAAAAAAAAAAACTGTTTAAAATTATAATTAAAGCCGGGTCCTTCTTTATTGCTTTACATTATTGCTATCGTAATAATTATTGTTATTTTCATTTTCATAAATAAACGGTGAATGATGCATCTTTATCTTTATTAGACATAAGTATAGTTCAGCTGGAAGAGGGGTTTTACTGCACCTATAACATCCCCCCTGAATGTTCGTCTATCATTATCGTAAATTAAAAACAACAATTATCTTTCTGTTAAGATAAAAGATATATATAAATATTTATAATTGTATAATATTGGTTATATTTTTTTGGATGTACGATGATCGAAAGTTTTCAGATAACCATTCTTCACTTATGTCTCCTCTGTTAAAATTGATACGTTGAGATATTAAATAGAATTTCGATGGAAAAGAATGTTTAGCTTTTATCAAGATCAAACAAACTTTTAGTGTTGAAGTATGACTCACACATCCTGATTTTAATCTTCCTTTTTGTATCCAGACCGATGCATCCTTGATTGGTTTAGGTGCCGAATTATTTTAATTCGATCGTAATGATACACGATATACCATATATTTTGCCAGTAGAACCCTAAATGCTGTCGAAAAAAATTATACTATCACCGAGTTAGAACTGTTAGGTATAGTCTTTGTATGTCAGAAATTTCGGATGTATATTCTTGGATATAAAATTAAAATTTATACGGATCATCAAGCTCTTTTAAACACTTCGGAATGGACGTCTTTCACGGTGTCCACTTCTATTACAGGAATTTGATTTACAATTAAACCACTGCCCTAGTAAAGAAAATCCGATGGACACTTTATCACGTCACCCCGTGGGAAGGGATGATATTTCACCGAATATTCCTCCCACGATTTTCAATATTAATGTCCCACTTCAACTTTCGAATCAAATAATTAACACCCTCCAGAATATCTCCCAGGAACAAATACAAGAGCAACGGTTATTAAATATAATAAAACAAATTAGAGAGGAAAACAAAAAACCTCAATGGTTATCATATTACTCAATTTTTAATAATATTATTTCACCACAAAATCATTAGAAACTATCTCATGGGCTGTATGTATACCTGCACAATTGATACAAATTATCACTGTTTTTTCAAAATTTCTATGGACATGCTGGTTCACTGAAAATCACCTACGCAATGCGGGATTATGTTTATTTTCTTCAATTTCATAAAAATGTCCGTTTTTTCATTAGAACCTGCGATATCTGTCAAAAGTATAAACCAATTAATTTCCGATAGGAGAGTGAAATGAAACATGTTATATCTACAAAGCCTCTAGAAATGGTGTTAGTTGATCTGTATGGTCCCCTTCCTCGTGGTTGTTATCAATACGTTAATATATTTGTTGTAGTTGACAATTTTACTCGATATGTTAAACTATATCCATTCGATAAATCCAATGCAAAAAACTGTTTGTCCAAAATCACCGCAGATTATGTTCCTAATTACGGTATTCCAGGACCGATTATTTCTGATCATGGAAAGCAGTTTGTAAGTCATGTATGGCAAAACGGTCTAATAAAAATAGGAGTTAAAGTTAAAAAATCTATTGTCTACCATCCTCAGTCTAATCCCGCCGAACGTGTGATGCGTGAACTGGGTAGGTTTTTTCGGACCTATTGTAGTGAACGATATGCTAATTGGCCAAAATATGTTCCTTATATTGAGTGGGTTTTAAATAATGTGAGGCATGAATCAACTAGACACACTCCTCCTGAACTTTTTTTAGATTCTGAATTATTTAATCCAATTAAATCCATAATTCAATTTCCCCCTCTAATCTTTCTGAATCTCTCTGATAAATTAACCCTAGCTAATGAAGTTCAAATCACAAAGGCCCAACAGAGGAAGACTCGACATGAGAAAGGTTTGAAACCAATTATATTACTGGTTGGAGATCTAGTGTTGTTCAGAACTCATAAGTTGTGCATCTGATAAGGTTATATCAAAACATTTTTTTTTATATGAGGGTCCTTTTAGAGTAAAAGAAATAATCTTTCCAAATGCGTATATTATTGAAAGTGAGGATACACGTGTAGTACGTTTAATATTATAAATTTAAAGAAATATATTCCCCTTTTGCCCATTTAATTTAAGTTTTAAATTTAATAAAATTAAAAATATAAGTTAATTGTTTTATTGTTATATTTTAGTCATTGATAAAGATGTATTTAAAATGTTTATTATTGCTTTACAATATTTTAGAAATTAATTTGTTATTTTATTGTAATTTTATTTTTTTTGAAATTATTTGATTTAAAGGGTATAAAATAAAAACGGGAATTGTCGAATTCTTTATATTAATTGATAACAGGTTGTTTTCCATCATGTTCAACACCTGGTTATGGGGGGGTTGTGTAACATAAACGAATTGCGACCAATGCATATTTAATGTTGTTTATATGAATATTGTGATTATATGTGTTAATTGGTGTGTGTGTGTCGCTTGGTATCTCATGAGTTACGTAATATGGTGTGTTTATGAATATAAGTAATTTCCCGCCTCACTCTGAGCCACATCATGATATTGTTGGTCAAAGGTAGTGTTTTGCTGCCTGCGTGACCGATAGCTTCCCCGCCAACTCACCCGACCGTCGAGAATTATAACGAATGATTATTATTATTGTAAAATAGTCTGGTGATTGTTCATTTTTGTGCGATGTACGCGGACGGACGTCAGGATTTTGGAAATTTCCGAGAGATGTCCCAATCAATAAACAATAAACATGGCCGCCTGAGAACGAATATCGGCCCATGGCAGGCCTCCATGACGTCATATGTATGGAGTGGAGCCAACATCAATAAAAAAAAAAAAAAAGAACCGGATGGGCCTCGCTCTGCTGTACAGTTGGGGGTGGAGTGCACCTCGTTTATAGGATAGGTCATTATTACAATGGATTTGTTAAATTTGAATGCAATGATAGATATCATTGTATACGAATAACGATTCTGAACGGAGTTAATATGTTTGTCTAGGATATAATACATTGTTATTTATAAATATTGTAAAAAATTAATTTTATTTTGAAACGATAAATATAACTACTTCTGTGGAATCTTCTATTATGTTTTCAAGTATTTTATACGAGCCAAATTTTTTTTATCACCGATTATAAAAAAAAAATGTAAAAAAATCGAATATTTTAAATGCCTATAAGTGGCTTAAAAATCAATATAATATTTTGAAAAAAATATGACATAAAGGAAATGCCAATCTTAACAGCTGGTAAAAATTTCAAAAATCTGCGACTTATACTTTTTGAATTATAACAAATATTTAAAATCGTTTGAGAATAAATCGCTATTTTATGCTGTTTCGTAAATATTTAAATTTCAAACAGTCATAACATTTTTTCCTCTGGTAGAAATTTTTTCAAAGATTTTTGAAGAGTATCTTATAGATAACCTAGTGTTAAAATTTTGAACCTTAAGTATGAACAGAAAAAACGTTATGAATTTTTATCTACAAAATAACTTGCAAATTATCGTCATTTTTACACATTTTATACAAATTTGAGCATTAAGGGCTTATAAAAAAAATTTGAGTAAACCGATCACCGATATTTTTTAGTTACGATAAGTTTAATTTATTATAAACCTTGTATTAAATTTTCAAGAGTTTTCGGTCAACCAATTAAATTTTATAGATGTTTAAAAACAAAAATTTTACAAAAATCGAAAATTTAAATTGTCTATAAATAAGTCAAAATACTTTGAAAACTTAACCATGTATAGAGAATGCCAATTTAAAGATTTGGCGAATATTTCAAGTTGTTGCGACTTTTGGTTTTTGAGTTAGAGCATTTTAAAGAAATGTAATTTGTAAAAACGTGATTTTGCGTAAAATTTCCCGTTTTTTTCGTAATTTTTTAATCGTTTTTTCGATTTTTTTAAAAAGTATTAAAAATTTGGATTTTAGACTAGCCAAAGTACCATCTACATTCACTTTCCTTTCAGAAAAGTTGCTGTTTAAGCAAATCGAAGCATTTTTAATGCCAAAAGGTGTCGTCAGACACAAAAAAAATAAAAAATAAAAAAAAACACACATCATTGTAAAACCAATAGATTCCATCGCTCCGTTCAGAATCTAAAAATATACAACTCAACACGTAAATAAACAAAGAAAAAAAGATAAATTAATGTAAAACACGCGATTCAATCTTTCCGTTCGATCCATAGGTATAAATTCTTTCATTCTTTCTTCTCATTTAAAAAAATATTTAACATATACGCAATAGATACAAATAAATAAAGCAATTATTATTATTATTATATACGTAAATTATTATTATTAATATAAAATACCTAAATGCAGAGGAGTAATAATAAAATCCTATGGACTATGCCTGAGTTTTCATCAGTTTATTAACGGTGCGGTTCGGTTGTCGTCAGTTAATTATATATAGGTGTGAACTGATGGTTCGCAAAGAAAATGCGACAACATCTTCATTATAAACACTCGACCCACCATTGCACTAGTTATACATTATAAATATAGAAAATTTACAGTTTTGCACCCCCTCAAAAAATACCAAGAGGTGCAAATGTACCCATTTGCACCCCCGGAATTACATGTCCAACACTGTATCAAATATGCCATAACCAGTCTTATAAAGAATACTTTTATTTGTATTCAGAATTCGTTTTCGAATAAATGGATGAAAATCCATTACAATGGATATTATACATACATTACAATACGTATTCACATAATTTAAAAAAAATGTATTCAGAATATATATTCGAATACTTAAAAAAATATTCAATTAAAGAAGTATTCGAATACTTTTAAAATATTTTTTGTTTGCCAGTTTATGTTAATTTTGGAATAGTTTGGAAGTTATTGTTTGATGGCAAATTTTACTATATAATGCATAAAGTAAATGAACAAATAGATACTAAATATTACATATTTTATATCAGTTAATATTTAATATACCAAATATTCAAATATAGTTATTATTGAATTGTGAATAGGTACAAATTGTACAGTACACCATAATTTCAATGTAATATTTTATATACCTACAACATTTAAAAATAATCATATCCATTAGTCATTTATATTTCCACATGTATGAACATAATATTAATATTAGCAATTTAAAATAGTAAAAATATAATAACAATAGATTAATTTAAACGATAGCTTTACTTAAGGGAAAATATTTACCGCATATTAAGGAGACCAAGCTTACAAACTTAAAATTTCAAGTAAAAAATAAGTCCACATTACTCAGCTCATTACATTCCGGTGCAATATGATCCAGTGGATTATTATATCCATATAAGGTATATTTTCAATATTCTATGGTAGTTGAAATTGAAAAGAATTTTAAAACGATCTAACAAAAATCTAACAAGTTAGAATTATGTGAGTTGCAAAATGATAATTTTTTGTCTAGTAGAACGTAGATTTTAAGAAAAAATAATCTACTAAATAATGTTCTCTTTGAAATTACTTACATTTATGAAAATAGATTTTTTAATACGAAACATATTATATCAGAAAAAATAAATCGCCTAACAGATAATGAAACATTCGAATACCTACTTCGGTTTTCTATTTTTATTTTTAAGTTTATTATACTGTGTATCATCTACAATTATACATCCTTAAAACTCATATAAAACAAATTGTAAAAATTATAAAAAAAAAATACTTATTATTATCATATTTATGAATTCTAGGTGACGATACAAATTTCTTTCAATAATCATCAATGATAAAGGTATAGGAAGTGGATTAAGGTGGGCGGCAAACAAAAATTAGTTAGTAAATAAAAATAATCATTTAGTGTATCGAGTATGATTTAATTGTATTAATATTATACCCATTTAGCTATAATATGTGGTTTCCTGTTCCTATTGTCTAAATGTTTTATTTAATTCAAAAATCCTGATTTCGGGTTAAAATAATAAAAAATATATAAGAACGAATATAAGAAAAGAGCCAATTTAATTTTTTGAGATAGAGGTAAATTCAATCGAATCAGCATGGATAATTCAAGCTATTACTGTGTAAAGGCAATTCAAACTATTATTTGAAATTCCGAAAAAAGGTCCATCTTATGATTTTCTAACTTCAAACTCATTTTTATCGTTGTGAAATTCAGATATACAAAAAAAATATATACGTACCTCTCTGCATTTTCAAGCAATTGGATTCAAATTTAGCTTAAGTGAAAGGTTAGAAAAGTTTACATTTTATGTACTTGAACGAGCTTGGCTTTACTACAAAACCACAAAGTGGACCCTTTTCTTATATACGTACACGTATAGGTTAGGTTAGAGTAGATTAATAGACTAATTATATGGTAGTGTATCGAAATTTAAAATAACACTTAACCTTGCTTTGTCTTAAATTGAAGATTACAGAGCCACTGGCCAATGCATTTACTGGTATTTGCAACCAATAAGAAATGTAATATAAATGATTAATGATTGAATTAAGAACCCATATTTAGATACTACACGTTAGGAGTGGAGGCGGGATCTTTAAAAAATAGCGGTTGTTCATATTATCTTAGTTTAGACAGTTTGTACCTACCAACAACCCAATGGAATATTAATAATCAATGAACAGGTGATAAAATAACAAAATAGAAAAAAAAGTCTCGAACATAGATAACTAAGTTCTCTAATCAATACTGTAAAAAAACCAATTAATTTATAAACTAAATTTAACACATTAATAATAATCAATATTTTTTTTATATTAATTTCATATTATTATTATTTTTTAACACTTAGGACCAGGTTTTTAATTATAGTTGTTTATCAAATACATTTAAAAAAAAAAACTTGTGGTGCAGAACAAAATGAAAATGTAACTTATACAAAGTTAGTCATTTAATCGCAGTCTGAGAACCATACTATTAATGAAAACCTATTTCTACCGGACGCAATAAAAATTGTTCCTTGCATGTTTGAAGAGATACAAATAAGTTGAAAAAATGTCATTATCAAAAGATAGTTTCAAGAATATTCAATGATAAAGCATATGACACAAAAGAACTTGCTCGAATAATTCGAAGTTGTCCTTGCTTTGGGATACAACTTGATGAAAGCACGGATGTCCTTAATCTAGCTCCTGATCGTTTTTTTCGAGGCATATTTCAAGATCTTTAATTTTGTATAACACTTAAAACATCTACAAATAGGAGATATTTTCATGTTATTAGATTCTTTTTTTTTTTTTTTTGAAAACCAGCTAGAGTGGAAAAACTTTGTCAGTGGTAAGTGCCAAGGTTATAAACAGTCACATCATAGGGTTGATAGGTCATATTATAATTCAGCCAAGTGTAAGCTATCGAATATGCACTATCTGAAAAACCAGAGCTCACTTAACTTTTTAGGAAAATAATTTTGAATAAAAACAATTGACATTGAAGGGGTATTAATTTGTTTTTATTTAGTTTTTTTCGGTGTGTCTGTCAATTTGTTTTATTATTGCTTCTTCTATTTATTCATTATCATAATAAATAGGCAGTAAAATGATTAAAAACACTAAAACACTATTAAGATTCATGGGTGAAAGATGCGAGACTGTGGAGACGATGATCTTAGAGCGTTCGAGTAGATAAAATACCTATTAATGTGCCCACTTCTCTTAGTGTCATACCAAAATAAATTATGGTTAATACTCGTATATAAATATATAAAGAAATAAAAAAATAAAAGGATAACCTGGAGTATTATTATAATTGTAAAATACAACCGGTTTCGAATTAATATTTCATCAAGTATACAGTCAATAAAATAGCAACTGAATATAAAAAAAAAATTAAATCACGACTCTTAATAGTACTTCTAAACGAAATTGTGATATGCATTTATTACCATATATAAACTATTTATTTATACATTAAAAATGTATTTTGTTCAAGCTAAATATCTTATAAAATGAAAATTAATTGTTTACGTATATTTATACTTAACACAGGGGGCGAAAACGCAAATCCATTATTATCGAAACAATAATTATTGTTTTATTATTATTTTAATTATTGTTTTTTTTTATTATTATTTTTTTCAAGCTAAATATCTTATAAAATGAAAATTAATTGTTTACGTATATTATTTATACTTAACACAGGGGTACGAAAACGCAAATCCATTATTATCGATACAATAATTATTGTCCAAAGATCCAAATAAAACACACGAAAATCACAATTCATGTATATTGTGTATTTAAATATCTTTAAATACAGACACTATACGAAAAATGAATATATTTTATTTTATACTATGTTGTAACTTGTATGTTCAGAGTTTTATACAAATTACAATTATGTTTATTCAATTATAACTTTACATACAACTCAGGATCAACAAAACCCACCGACAAATTTAGGTGGTTTATTTGATCGGTAATATATAAACAACAATAATTATTGTATAGTATAACTTTTTTTTTTTTTTAAGTTTATTAAGGCTTCAACAACACAGGTTTTTAGTCTATATAGTATAATTATTATACATTATTTTAATGATTGTTAGTAATTACAGATATTAATTTATATTATATTTATTATTAATGAAACCGGCCCGTTTTGGATCTAGAGGTTGTTTGTAATGTTTTCATTAAGTAATTACTTCCACCACCACTATAAAAATTTAATTATGACAATATTTATATTGGATTGTTTTAATGGATTTAAATTTAAAAATAAAAAAATTACACCTTCTTCAAAACAATAATTGGACTAAATTAAATTAAATTAAATTAAATTAATTAGATTTTATTAAATATATATAAAACACGTATGTCTGCATATATACATAGTAAATAACATACAACTATAATAGAAAAAAATATTTAACAATAAACTGGTAATATAAGAGTTTGTGGTTTGATGGTGATTAGTACTAATTCCTTAATTCCAAATGAATGATAATGAAGGATTTATAATTTGTAAAAAAAAAAAAAAATTAGTTATGTAATTAAAAATTCTTACCTTGAACGGAATCGAAATATTCTTAGTGTGTTTTCCATTCGTTGAGAGAAAATTATTCTTTTTTTTCCCTTTTATACTACGAAAATGATAACAGTCACAAAGAACATTTAATAGTATTAAATATAAAATATAAGTTCCTACCATTGTTTCAATAGTAAAAACCAGCACAATTTACATTACAACAATAATTGATGGATGAATAAATTCAAATATTGCATAATTCTAGCTATGGAAACCATGGTAACCATTTTAGGACTTTCGTTTACATCTAAAACTTCCTATTTGTGACTCAATAAACACAAAAACAAATATTGAGATCCTGTTTAATGTACTTCACTGTTAAAAATAAAATATTAATTTTTTTTCTAAATATGCTTAATCATACTTAAATTAAAATTTTCAGAAACTTAAAAATAAAAATTATAAGATAAAATCTAAAATTAGGGTTATAAAAAAATAATAAGAAATTCTAGAAACACTGAAATGTTTGTAATAATACTTGAAAAAAACTAGGATAAATTCTATTTTGGAGTTAAAACCTGTAAATGCGATAAATATTTAAAAAATGTTTAAAATATACCAGAACATAATAATGTTAGTCTAATAATAATAATAAGTATCGTGAATTTATCTTTAGTAAAATTAACTATCAGTTTACATAAGTTTAAACAATTTATTTAGTAGTTGGATTAATAGGAGAGGAGAAAAATTAACATCCATAAATATATACATAAATATATATAAAGTAAATCTTCACACAAATTCTATATTTCGTCAATACAATTTTATTATTACAAAACGGAATATAAATTGTAAAAATAATTAATTCAAAACTAAATTCTACTTATAGTGCAAGTGGCCACAAACTTGGGGAAAATTTTGGTAAACCAAGTTTTCTATCCATCTAAGTTAGCTTTCATTTTTGCAATTAAACTTTAAAATATAGCCTATATTATTTATTTGGTAGCCACAAGCCCTACAAACTACATGAAGTATGTACTTAAAACTACTCCATTATGATTAACAATAACATTAAGATAGTTATATTTTATATGTACATATGAAATAGCACATATGTACTACATGTTTATGCTATAATTTATGAACATAATAAAATAATTTAAAATACATACAAACGCACACAGTTTAATAATTATTAAATTTGTTGTAGGTAAATATTATATTTGAGTTAAGAAAAATGTAATCAGTCTATTTTCTATTTTGAATTAATTCTAAAGGCTATATTTGGGTTACTTAACAATGAGGAAGATCAAAACATATTAATATGGCAAATTGGTTTTCAAATTTTGGAATCTATTAAAATAATAATAATAATAATAATAATAATAATTATGATGATAATAATAAAGAATAGATAATTTAAGCATTTTATACAAAGCAAAATAAATATGTAAATTAAAATTAAAACTAATAAAAATTGTCGGTTAATATTGCACCGTTAAATTATGTGATTACTTTTAAAATTGAAATACATGTATGTATTTATTTAATTTTAATAATTATAATACAACTAACTTAAGTAAATTATTATCCGTCAATGTGAAGTATATACAATATAATATAATGGCAATATTTTTACGCTTTATGTTATTTACATTATTATAACATATTTATCCAATGTAGGTAATTAATACAACTACATTGGTAACATTATTTCAGCATAAAAAAATATACTAATATTACTTGTTTAATAAATATTTAATTTTATTTCCTAAATCTAAGCCTAGAGTCAATTTAAAATAATAGTATTCTCTATACATAGGGCACGCTCACACACTTAAGCATTTATAAACAAAATTATGATTTATATAATTAAATATTTTAAATGGCTACAAAAATTAAGACATTTTGTTAAATATTATAAGGAAATAATTTAATTTCCGATACACGCGAAAAACTGTGAAATTATAAATTTGTAAAAAAAAAAAAAAAAATTGTCGCCAAAACATTACTACATTTACAACAAAAAGTGTAAAATTTAAATAATGTTTTGAGTATTTAATCTGAAATTGATCAGCCTTCAATGGCTAATCATACATTCATTCAATTTTTAGTGTTTTGAAATTTAAACTAATTTAAGTTGTCGACCTTTACACAAGAATATCCAATTAAACGATTACCAGACACATCAAATACTCTTATCAAACATACTTACCTGGGCCTAAGAAGCATAGGATATAAAACTGGTACATGATTAATTTTAATTTAAGATTTTATTTAAAATAGGTAAAATACTAAAATATTTTGTTAATAGTTTAAGTTATAAATATATAGATTATTGACAGTAAATTCTTATTACACATGTAGAAATTTTCAATAATAAACAAAGAATAAAATACAATTGAAATACAATTGTAAGAGAATTAATGATTTAATGATATAATTTGAATAAATAATTGTAATCATAATCGTTAGATTCTGATAATACAAAAATATTTTATCATTATTAAATAATATAAAAGGGGTTCAATTTTAATATTGTATCAGTTATAATTTTAATAGATTGTGAGCCCTTATGCTTCAAAGGCACAGTCCAAAAAGCAACAATATAGTAATATCACTGTCTAATGTCAAAAACATAGAAATCAATAATAAACCAAAATAAGTATTCAATACTTTCAAAACACAAGTCTGAAAATGTAATGAGATCATTATCGGTACAAATACATATCATTAATATGCCCATTTCAATAATTTTGCGCGCAAAACAAATTAAGCCATTTAAGCTGCCAATGTGTGTGTGTGTGTATATATATATATATATATATATATATATATATATATATATATATATATATATATATATATATATATATATAATATATGTATATATTCAAACAAAATACAAATGCATGTATCTATATACATACACACAAATAAGAAAATAAGATGAATAGAAACGAGATAGGTTCGTTGCTCAAGGGTGTTAGAATATCTCATTTTAAAAAAATCATATAGAAACGAAATTGTAAATGTAGTAATAAATAAAATGTTTAAATAAAACAAAACCAACGAAAATCATAATTCCCGACAAAAATTCCACACAATAATCTATGAAAAAAAAAACAAATAAATAAAAATGAATGACGATTTCAATGCGAAAAATAAAATAATAATTTAGCAACGAAAAACAAACAGAACGAAATTGGAAAAAAAAAGTCGTCGTGGCCGAACTCCAAGAAGTTTACGTGACTGCGGCCAATAGGCTAGCGGCGGTTGGCGGGGGAAGATGGAGGTTTGGAGGCGGAGGAAGAACAGGCAGTCCAACTTGTGTGCCTACACTGACAGAGTGCTGAGGCATTGGATGGGGCTGATGCAGGCCGATCATTTCCGACACATTTTCTTGTTTCATTAAATGTTTTAACATAAAAGATGCATTTGTGCCATGGTCTTTTGTAAATTGTCCAGACTGGAATTGCTGTTTGGTGTTGGTATGACTGCGCCGGTGCGACACTAAGTGCCCTTTGCACATGAAATCCTTGGGACACAAATCACAACGAAACGGACGATCGGCCGGCATGCCCTTCTGATGGGACCTCTGGTGGAACAGGAGGTTGCCCTTGAGGCGGAACGCCTTGCCGCAGTCGGTGCACACGTACGGACAATCGCGGGGATGGGTCAACATGTGTTCGAGCAACGGTTCCTTGGCAGAGAACACCTCGGAGCAGATGATACAATTGTACTCTGCCCCAGGCGCGTGCTGGCGCACGTGACGTTTCAGATGTTCTTTGCGTGCAAAGGTTCGATTACAGAATTCGCAAGCGTGTGGCGACTCGCCTGTGTGAATACGAATATGACAAGTAAGATGTTCTTTGCGCGTAAACGTTTTAGGACAAAAATGACATCGGTGTGGTGACTCACCAGTGTGCTGACGTATGTGGTTGGTCAGGTTCTCTTTTCGGGTGAACGACTTCATGCAGAATGTACACTTGTGCGGCGATTCGCCAGTATGCCGCCTTATGTGGTTAACCAGATGATCTTTGCGTGTGAATGCCTTCGGACAGTACTGGCACGGGAACGGCGTTTCTCCTGTGTGTTGACGCTCGTGGTAAACCATGTGGTCTTTACGCGTGAATGATTTCGAGCAGTAATTGCAGTGGTGAGGTGTTTCACCTACACAGTGGACCAAACAAAAACCCATGTCAATCAATCAAAACACGCACCACACACGCACACACACACACGAGTGAACATTTAAGTACACATATATATATATATAAATATATTTGTACAAATATATTATATATAAATATGTATATATATATATTTAACTTAAAAAAAAAATGTGTAACAACTCTTATTTTAGTGCCCACTTAAGACTAACACAAACCCAATATCAGGGTAGTAAAGCTTACTCTCTCATTCCTCTGTTATTTTGATCATCAAACTTGTAAATTAATAATGAATATAAATAACAATGTATAACGTTTATACGTACATATTCTTATAATTTTAATGTTATAAGTTAAATGGGTTTTGATTTGGTCCACGCTAACATTTAGCACAGCTATGCAAGACTATTCTTATCATTAAGAATGCATGAGCTATTACTTTGAATTTTTAAAAGATGAATAAGAGTTTTGTAAATCACTTGAAAAATTTTAAATAAAAATAATATATACTAGCAACAATGGTACACCTGTACATCACTTAATACAAAACAGTTTATTTATTTAAACTAATTTGTAATACCTAAGTTTTAAAGAGATTCAGAATATACATTATATTAATTCATACTGTCAATCAAATACTTAAAATTAAAAAAATCATAAATGCACTTAGTAACCGATTTCTAAATTATATATACATAATTACTAAAAAATATATCATAATTCTAAGTACTGGATCAAAAACAGTTTAAGGCTCTTGAAACATTAGCCTTAGTATCTCGCATTAAAATGTGATAAGAAATAACAGTATTATTTCACTTTAGATATAATACTATTATTTGTATTTTAATTAGGCGTACCATTTGTTGCCCTGTGACGTAACCGACAAAATTGAAACCCTTATTTTAAATATATCTGTTAAAACCATTGAGTTCTTTTCACTAATCCTAATGAATTTAGTGTCATAAATGGGCACATAAAATAAGAACATTTGTTTAAGAAGTGTTAAATAATAATTCATATATTGTAACTTATAACTATAAATAAGCATGTTTTATAATTTCTGTATTGTAAAGAAATGTATAATATATATATATATCAAAATATACATATGAATATACCAATATATACAAAACCAAACACATCTTGTGAGCAAGTTTTATGAAATTTCTGCCTGGCATATAAAGTTTGAGGAAAAAAATCATAGTTCTATGTTGTGTGCGATCACAAAATTATTTAAAACTTATAACTTAAAATAAATTCTTGATGCTAAATTAATTTATATTCAATATAAATGTGTCAAATGGAATCATCAAATCAAATAATCCAAAAAAATGTTTAAAATAAAAAAAAAAAAAAACCAAAGAGTTATGTTATTTCTACATAGTAAAGTTGCTATTTTATTAATATTTACATAAAATTAAAAATTTTATAGTTAGGTAATATAATTCTAAAAAAAAAAAAAAAATTTTAATATCGTTACCTTTACCAATAAAATTATAAATAAAATATACATTAAAGACTTAAAATTAAAGACTAAAAAGATATTAACTGTTATTAATAAAATTATGAAATTATTAAAAAAATTACAATTTTCTGCAACTTATACATAAAGAAAAAAATATCCTAACATAAACTCAATGCATTAATATCATTCTAAAAATAGCTTAATCTATTATAATATATTGTAGATAATAATATTTATAATATATTAAACAAAAAATATATATATAATATATATATATATACTGATCACTTTAATATTAATATTATTTATTAATTTGGTAATTTGTAAAACTATTCCATAACTCAATATTTTATATATACTAATAAATTAATAAAACATTAAAACTTTTTTTTTACATGCCTTTAATATATAGCGAATAAGAACACCTAACTTGACATGACAAAAATTAAAAAATATTTTCAATCTCAAATGAGTGGAAATTTTACTCGTCAAAAATTAATTTATGTAACTGCTGCTAATAAACTAGTTCTAGAATGTGGAGTTATATGCTCGTTATTCTGTGGAGATGGTAAAGTAACCTGCGTTCCCACACTAACTAACTGGGAAGACTGAATGCTAGTTCCATCTTGCTGTTGTTGATGTAAAGTTATTAACTCAGTTCCATCACCTTCTTGTTTAACTAGGCCTTTGAGAACAAATGAACCATTACTAATCTGAATGGTCGCAGGAAATTGGGAATTTTTTTCAACATTACGCCTGTGTGATATATTATCATATTGTATGGAACGTTCAGCTTGGTTAGATAATTGATGTATATTAACAAGTTCTCCGTCCTCTTTAACATTTTTAATTACAAATGAATTGGATGCAATCATTTGAATTGTGGCTGGGAATGTATTTTGAACTTTTGGGTTTGTGTGACTACGACGATGAGAAACTAAATGACCTTTAAACATGAAATCTTTTGGGCAGAGATCACACTGAAATGGTCGATCCATAGGCATACCTTTTTGGTGGGAACGCAAGTGAAATAAAAGATTTCCTTTAAGTCTAAATGATTTCCCACAATCAGTACACACATAAGGATAATCTTGTGGATGGGATGCCATATGTTCAAGCAACTGCTCTTTGGTAGGCATAGTTTCATCACATATAAGACAGTTATACTCAGAACCAGGAACATGTTGGCGCATATGACGCTTTAAATGTTCCTTACGCGTAAAAGTACGATTACAGAATTCACAAGCATGTGGCGATTCGCCTGTATGAATACGAATATGACAAGTAAGGTGTTCTTTACGCGTGAAGGTTTTAGGACAAAAGTGACATCGGTGTGGTGACTCACCCGTATGTTGGCGAATATGGTTGGTCAGATGCTCCTTTCTTGTAAACACTTTTAAACAATAAGTGCATTTGTGTGGTGACTCGCCTGTATGACGTCTGACGTGGTTCACCAAATGGTCCTTGCGAGTGAAAGCCTTTGGACAGTACTGGCACGGGAACGGCGTTTCCCCTGTGTGTTGACGCTCGTGGTAAACCATGTGATCTTTACGCGTGAACGATTTTGGGCAGTAATTGCAGTGGTGAGGAGTTTCACCTATACAGTGGACCAATAAACATATTAGCTAAATGTCTAAAGACAAAAAACTTTTTTGTAGTTAAGTTACCTCATAATAAAATGTTTATTTTTTATGTTAATTTAAAAAGTCTTCTGAATTATATAAAACACAGAAGACTTTGACTATTGAATTTTTATTGGTCCACTATATACCAATTACACTAGAGCGCTAATATATCAATACTTAAATCTTAACACTTCCTAAATAGTTTTTAATACAATACCAAGTGTTATTTAACCTATTTTGCTTGTTTTATTCTATTTCAGAAGTCAGGACATAGACAAATATTATTGACACGCACACAACATTATTGATTAGACTACTAACCAATGGTTTCCTAATTAAATAAGGCATTTTTAAAACAAAATAAATGAACCCAGAATTAATACCATGTGTTTTGGTTCATTATTTTTGTCGGATACGCTTAAAATAAACAAAATTAAAACAAACAGGCACCTGAACGAAAATGAAATAGTATCAACCAAAAAATAAATGTATATATAAAATTTTAAAAAAAAAAAAACGGAAAAGAAAACTCAATGGAACGAAAATAAAAATAAAAACAAAAAATAAAAAATAAAAAACGGGAAGAAATGTAAATTTTAAAGAGCAATACAACTTACGATAAGTAGAAGGACCAGGCTCCATGTTCATAGAATATTCGGCAGCGTTTTGTATACCACCTATAAACCGTTCATATTTTTCAAAGAACTAGACTACTGCAGTAAGTACATCAAAACATCAAAATTGTAAACAAATTGTATCACGGTGACACACAACCCTTGGAACTATTATGGGCAATTTTAATTATTTTATACATATTTACCTATGAACCAAATAACAGAAATTTTAAATTTTAAAATTATTCCGCAATTTAACAAGTTAAAATTAGATATTATAAGTTCTATATTCACGAAATAATAATCTTATAGATCAATATTTTATTTTATAATAATTAATATTGACTAAATAGCTAACACAAAACATGCAAAAAACATATTTCTCATCCTAAAAATAAGTCTTTATTTCATAGAATTTAAATAATCCTAGATCAATGTTGTTTATAACGTGCAATCATTTGATTGAACTGAAATTCCAGAATTAATGTTCAAAATTATCATTGAAAATAAATTCAATCATAATTCCCTTAAAGAACTAACAAAACAAACAAAATATAGCGCTCTAGTGCAATTGAAAACTACAAACTAATTATATATATTTAATCAATTTATGTCCAGATCAAGTGTAAGAATAATGAAAATCGCCCACATCAAGTTCTTTTTGTCTTGAAGCTTAAATATTATACTAGTAGATCTACCAAAATGCAAAAACGATTAGAAAAATATAAAAACCTATTATTACTTACAATTTATCCAAAAAAATAATAACAGATTAATTAGTTCAAATTACATTGTGACCATGGAAAATATTATTTAAAACTCATCCAATTTAATTAACTGTAACTTTATCTCGATATTCATAGAAATATTAAATAAAAAATAAATTTATTTATCAAAATAATTTTTAGGAACATGAAACTTTGAAAAACATGAAACAATTTGATATTGCTCAACTAAAACTATTTAAATTAAAAAAAATAATTAGGTACATTGCATAAAAATACAAGCCAAAACTAAAAAGTGAATTAACATTGATTAGAAGACACCTATCAAGTTTATAGCTATCTTCTCTCCAATAAATGAAAAATTATTAGTAATTCAATTTTAAGTTGAAAATCAAAAAAATCAGAAGAAAAAACACATTATTATAGATCAATGCCTATTTTTTTGTAACTCATTTAAATACAATTAAATATGGAAATTACTAAAAATATAATATACATACTTTATAAAATCTACTATATATTAACCTACAAACCTATTAATATGAATAAATATTGAAATCATTTTACAAGTGTCTAATTTAGATAAATATTAATAAACCAATAATCAAATTATTTTAGCAAAAAGAACAATATTATAAAAGATCACATTTAGTCATGAAAAGAGAGCAATATACTTAGCATTTAACTGAACAAACATTTTATTTTTAAATACTATAATATTTCAGCTTAGTTGTTTCATTAAATGTGGTAAAATAATAAAATAATTTTAAACAATATGGTCATAAATATAAATCATATAGTAAAACAACAACTATTTATAGTTTTAACCAAAAAAAAAAAAATAAATAATAATCCTTCCAAAAATAATATAATTTTTAAAGTTTATGATCTATTATGATACATTTAAAAAAAAAATTGAACATAGTATTTTCTTTCAAGAAATACTTAAAATAACATTCCTATCCATAAAAATAAATAGTAGGAATATTAATGAAAATTAACTTAATAATAATTTGAAAAATACCATATAATAAGTACCAAGGGTTGTGCAATTCTAATTTGTTACACTTGAATTTCACAAATATCAATAACAATGAAATTATTAAGACAAAATTAAAATTTCAGCATCACTGAACAATGAAATATTAATTAAGTTAGTATCGACACACAATATCAAATATTGAAGAAGAATAAAAACAAACAAAATACACCTACCTAGCTCATCAAAGAATAAAAATTTTAAAAGTTTGAACCAATTAAGGAAATTACAATCTAATATCCTGATTTCATAAATACAAAAATACTTCATAACTGTAATAATACAAACACAAATTTGGTAATACAAATCAAAATACCAAAACTATAAGTAATCAAATTATCTAATAAAACCGAAGATAGAATACAAAATTAAAATTATAGAAGAATAATAAGATGGTAGGTAGGTATAATTTTTTTCTTCTTTGGACCAATTTCAAAGACCGAAAAACATTGAAGTGAACACATTTCTTACACTTTTATCTTTTTATCTTGTATAAAAAAAAATAAATAAAAAAATTAAATATATATATTTAGATAATGGACGTCTTAGTGTCTAAATTTTTGTTTAAGCAAAATAAATTAAAATTGTGTGAAAAATCAAAAGTATACATACCAGTATGTTGTCTGACATGATTCACCAAATGTTCTTTTCTGGTAAATGTTTTGGCGCAATAGTCACATCGATGTGGTGTCTCACCTGTATGCCACATTACATGGTTTTTGAAATGATCTTTTCTGGAGAAATATTTTCCACAGATGTCACAATGAAATGGTGAATCTGTAATATGGGTTCTACGTTCGCCACTCGAGCCCGAAATTTGAGTACCGCCTGATGCACTACTCGGTGCAGTTGCTACTGCGGCTCCTCCCAATTGTAACATGAGACTGGAGCCTGTGATGTGTGTACGCCGTTCATTATTACCATTTGTCTGATTATTACCAGAAGAGCCACCTTGACCTGAGCCAACAGCAGCTGCGGCTCCTCCAAGCTGTAGCATAAGACTAGAGCATACTTTTGTAGGATCACCTTTAAAGAAAAGTTATTAGTCAAAAACTAATACCATTTAGAAGATAGCTATATAAACCACAGTTGTGTAGTCGTAATAATATTTATTTTCGATTAACTTACTAAAAGTGCCCCAATTGACTCTATGTTGCAATAACTCCAAATCTGACACTGATGTTGGAGGTGTGAAATGAGCATGTGCAGGCTGTGGTGGACCATCCATATTTTGATGATGTTCACCGCTTCTATCTCTATTAATGCTCATATTTTCTGGTGGCATTGGTACCCTTAGTTCACTAGCTTTCAGCACTTCAGTCATGTTAATCTGAGCAAAACATCATAAATTGAAAAATCTTCAATATAAAACAAAAATAAAATTATAATATTCTGGCCGAATACAAACCACAACCAATCATTATAAGTGAAGTTCAACATTTAAATTACAATTAAAAAAAAAAATGTATCCAGAAGGTACAATATATGAAATATGTTATCATATTACATCAAATATAAACTTTTAAACCGAACTTGAAAAAAAAAAAATAATTCCTTAATATATTTATATTAAAAGAACTTCGTTCTGTTATGATGTCTCTCTTTTACATCTACAATAATTACCACTTCAAGTTACCTACTTTTTGTTAATTATGGTTGATTGATTGGAACAATAAGGATTCTGAAAACTATAACAATAATGGCATTAAGTTTACTTAAGATTAATTAAGAAAAAGTTATAAATTAAATTTAAACTTTTATTTTATAGAAATAAAATTAAATTTATAGGTCAAGAATATAAATCTAATCAATGGTCCGATTGATCTCAAGATTTCATACCAAATTAAAATGTATTTTCAGAATCCTTAGCACTTTAATACATAAACTACAGTAATGGAAAAAATACTCAGTAAATTTTACTATGTTACATGTACGAAAAACAAAAAAATTATATATCGCTATCCTTAACAAAATATCAGAAATTAATTTATGTATTAAGAATATATACTTAAGAATTTAATATTTAATACAATACATATAATTAAAAATGAGGAAAATACCATTTGCCTATTATACATTTAAATAACTGAATATAAATTAATTAACAAGTAAAAGTTTCAAAATAAAAATTAGTAACTAATTATATCTAACTTTTAAAACACTATTTATTACTAAGCTTAAGTCTATTAATAATAAATATTTTGAAAAATAAATATTTAATAAAAAGTTTTGAATATCTAAGTAATAAAACTCTATTTAAAGTTATAATATTAAATGATTAACTTTAAATTTAGATTAATAAAGTAATAATTAAGCTATATATAAAATAAAATATATGAAGACAAAAATTAACTGTTAATATTGTGTAATTTATTTTGTTTGTTATAGAAATAAAAATTCTGTTCATTCAATAAATTGTATATAATTTATTAATAGCATGTTTATAAATGTGTATTAAAAACAAGAACGTAAATTTGTTTTATATTATGGTAAATCTCTAAATAAGACCATCTCGTACAACAAATTAACCTATAACTTTCTCAATTTTACTAATTTAGTAACTTACTAATAGATATTGACATTTTATAATTTTATATTAAATCCTATGCTTAATTTTATGAATATATTAAATGTGTAACAGCATAAATGTAAATTTTAATATTTTTATTTCTCAAGTAATCAAAAGTCAAAACATTAAAATAAATTTTTAAATTTATAGTTGTAGTATTATTACATAAATCATAAATCACAAAATAAGATAAAAAATATCTAAAACTGAATGAGCCGTGATATATTTTACTTTTACATACAAAAATACAATCAAACTTTGAACTATTAAAAATAAATCTGTAAAAATGTATAAACAAAAAATTTGTTTCAATTAGACAGTTTTTTTTTTTTGATTTGATAATATAATTTTTTATAGGGATTAAAATGTGAATATAATAACTAATAAAAGACCATGAAATAAATATGATCGAAATAATGATCATGAAATAATATAGATAGTACTCAGTAATAATATTTTGTTTAACTTTATAAAATAAAAAAAAACAAGTGTTCATGTTTTAAGAATAAAATGCAATTCATAGAAAAAAGATTGAAGAACCAAATACATTTTAGATTAGATAACAGCTATAAACATAATTTTATATTATACATTAAATGTTTATTTATATTATATTTAAGTTTTATTATGTTATATTTTAAATAATGATATAATTTTTTTTAACTATTAATTTAAATAAATGCAAATAAAAAATAGCAATATAATTTCTTAACTTTAAATAAGATTTACAAGGATTTAAATATTATAAAGAACGATCATAAAATATAGATTTTACTCATCTCTAACATCAATTAGTGTCATATAGAAATAATTACCTATGTACAAGAAGTATTATTATACACCTCAAGATCATCGAGTAAAAAGGTAGACGTAATATGACTGCACGGTTGCACCAAAAAAATTTTACGAACAGATCAACGTGGTAGATTACTGCCAGAAAACCTCGACTGGATGGTCCGATACAAATATCCAATAATCAAAATCATGAACTCATGATTAACTTACGGGATAATTAACACAAACATTTATGTATATATATACATGTATACACATATACATATAAATTACATATTATATACGTTATTTATTAGTTATATACACACACTCACAAAGACGGACTAGGAAAAGACGCGTTGAAGCAAAAGGGAAAAGTGTAAAACGTTAATTGAGTGTACGGGAAGTGAGACGAAAAAAAATCAATACCCGCACTCTAGGCTTGGCCTGGGCATTATTAGCGCCCTTAACAAAAGATCCTCTAAGCACAAATTTTGCCGTGAACAACAAATCCAAGATTCCCTCTTCTTAAGAACTAACAGACCCCCCAAAGTGTAAGGAAGACGGGCACCAGGCTATGTACCCAAACTCAAACAGCCGCCCGTGCTACCGGTCGGGCCAAAATGGCGCGCAGTACGGAGCCGTCGTCCGACATTTTCCCGCGATGCGAACGCGTACGCGTCCGGCTGTGCATCCGCCGTTGGCCCGGACGCGTTCCGGGACCAGCCGTGGAACGGGTGAGCTGTCGGGAGATGGGCGCGCAGGGAAAGCGAGCGCAGCGACACCGGAGAGAGCAGGGGTGTGTAGACGGGAAAAATGTTACGCCGCCACACGGCAAAGGTGGACGGTGGGTAGATGGGAAAAAAGCCCTTCACAACCCTGCCCATCGTTGTACGGCGGGAAACCGCCAGTTTCACTTACCGTATGCCTTCTGAAATGCCGGTGACCGGTGCGGAGACGTCGAGCGCGTTCTAAACGCCCTTTTTGCCGGCGTGAACACTGCTTTCGTACATTATTTGCGGACGTTTGAGACGGAGAAACGCGTTCGTCGGTGGAGGCACGATCGATTGTGCGGCCATTTTGACGGGCGAGGGGGAATGACGTCACCGCGGACCAAGCGTCTGTACGTTAGTCCGTCTCTGTCGCTCCACCGCGGATGTACCCTCGTCTTTGTCCGCCCGCAACGCCATCGCGCCTTCCGCGCCCCGGAGGTTAGACATTCGTCAGCCGTAACACAACGTCCTTGCACGCGACGTGGCGCACTCTACCCGCAAATGTTGGCCGTGCGCGATTGCGGGAGCGTAGCGTCGCCATAACGTCTAACGACTTTCGATTTTTTATATTACGTGCTGCTGCGTGTGTGTACACAATGAACTCACGCACGTATATACACATACGCTCACACTCTTCCGCACGCGCACGCACACGTAGATGACAATTTCATGACTCTTTGTTGTTCGTACACGTATATATATATATATATATATATGTATATGTACGGTATAATAATAATACGCACTGAGCGACGTCTGTGCGGGTGTATTTAACAGTGTTTACACAGTGGCCATGATCGAAAAAAAGAAAACGTACGCACATCGAATATACCTGCTGTGTACAGCAATTCCAATAGACACAAAGATGGTCCATTTGTACAATTAAATGCGATTGTATACATACATATAGGTATATGAAAACTACAATATGTTGACCAAATGTGCCTTTTTTTATGCATTTCACTAGTGTCCTGATAATAATAAAAATACTGTTTAATAACAGTGTTTAGTAAATGAAATTGTATTCTTTTGTCTTGAAAATATTACGGGCAAATATATTTTTATCGTTTTTTATTAATTCATTAGATACTTATTAATTTATGTTGTATGGTTCGACGTAATACAGATTAGTATAATATTTTACGATATTTGTGTGAAATAATAATATTTTTAATACCTGATTAAAATGAAATTAATACTTTAACTGAAGGGTATAGGCTAAATTTTTTTGATTTTTATTAAAAATAAATAAATTCCAACGACATATCTTGAATTAGTGTACTAATTTGACTAAGTATTCTAAGTACAAGTTATATTAAAATAGTTTTCTTTAATGGACAAATATTGGCCATCAGAAAAATCTCTTTTAGTTGTTTCAACATTAAAATCAGTAGGTAATGCTAGTTTTTATTCATTGATAATTCATGATTCATAATAATTCTAATGAAATGTTTTAAGCCTTAAAAATTGGATACTAAGTTACTGAAAATAATTCATGGATCTCAAAAATAAATTTTCTTATTAATTTAAAATTTAAAATACAATAAAATTAAATTTTGATCATACAGGAACATGTTATTTCTTAATTTGAAATGTTATGTTTTTATATTATAAAATTTCAAATTATATTAAAAATATTAATCATATAACGAATTATTTTCAATAATCATACATTGTAATATTTCTTTAATTTTCAATGTATTAAGTTTCAAATCATTTTCATCAAAAATGCACACCTAGTTAGTTGACTATAGGTTGAGGTGCCTACCTCGGCGGCATGGGCCTTCTCAAGGGGGGGATATGGGGGATAGATATCCCCAAGGTTCATTTTTTTCATATAGGTAATACACGTTTTATCTACTTTTGATAAGTATTTTCAATATTGACTAGTTATTATTTTTATTTTTTTTTTGCTTACAGCTTATTTTGTAACCATTTTTTTCATCCCCTCTATTGAAATATACTGAGAACGTCTCTGCTTGGATGTAACGTGGTAGTAGTAGAATCGACGATGGATTTTACGTCAAGTAATGAAAAGAGAAGGAATTCACCACTTTAAAATTCCAAGTAAAGCACTATGGATCAAGAAGAATTCTACTGCAAAACCAATCGTAAGATTAAATACGAAAAAAAAAGAGAGCTTTAATTATAAAGTATGAATATCCTACATCGTATTTAATTTTATATGGTGAAATATTATACTCAATTTAAAACATAACAAATCTAGTTTTATATCCATACTGGGTTCCTCAATATTTGTAATAATATAAGCACACTTATAGGTTGGATTAGTCAGATAATCAAGAATTTTTTTTTTTATTTTAGGTACTAAAAAAATTATAAAATAGTCGATATATGCCATAAAATGTATTGTGTAACTGTTGACAAATCTAAAATATGGAGTGCATAATATTCAAAATTACTTGGTATGATGACTATAATATTGCATATTATATGTATATATATATATCGCAATCGTACATTTATGTAGGTTTGGATTCAGCCCCCTTCCTTCGCCGGCCGTATTAAAATATTTTATTTTATTTGTTGTGTTTTAAGTATCACATTAACTTGTATAAATTATTTTCACTTTGAAAAAAAAAATTGAAAAAAACAAAACACTCTTTTAACAAAATATTTAAATCTGCTAAAAAACATTTTAGAATAACGTTTTTATTCCATTTATTGATGATTTAATATATAATTTAGAATCTAGGTTTGATGAAGATTTTACTTCAGTTTACGATCTGGACGTGGTACTCCAATAAAATCCATTTTTGATGACATTTATAAATTCGAAAATAAATTGAAAACGTTATTAATAAATTTAGTAGCTTGTGAAATAAATATACCTAAAGATATTTTTGAATCTACATGTATTGTTGAATATGAACTTTGGCATAACTATTGGTTGCAAGAAGATCAATTACCTCCATCACCTTAGAAGCTCTCAAACGATGTGACCCGAACTGTTTTTTTTAGGTTTATATAATATTGTTAAAAATGTTTATCAGGTTACCAGTTACATGTACAACAGCTGAATGGAATTTTTCTATGGCTAATCAAAATATTGATGAGGTCTAGACTATCAAAGAAACAAATAAATGGACTGGCATTATTACATACTCATCAGGATGTTAGAATAAACAACAATGAAGTTGTAAATATAGATTTTAAGTTTATATCCAAAAAATTAAATAAATAAATTCAAAACAGTATATAAATGATAAAAAGTTACATTATTTACTATCATATAAATATATAAAACTCGTATCTATCAATTGATACCTAAATATGTATACTTATTCATAACCCACCTCTCCCTTTAATGTTAGCTGGATCCACGCATGATTTAATGTGTAAGTATTTCATGTGCGACATGTAGGATTATCATTAAGATTCACATACTTTATATATAATTGTATTCACTAACTATTCAATTTGAAACTATATTGATTGTCCTATAAAATACGATTCATAAATAATCTTAAAAAAAATATACTGCTTGAAAACTGAATTTATTTTTTATCCAATTTTAAACTTAATTATCTTAATTATTATTAAAACATTTTCTGTACTACCTGTTACAAATTTAGTAGAATTATTAAGCAATACAAGACATTTCTGTAAGTTCAAGACATATTTACATAATATGTTTTAATTCAAATTCATGATATGAGAAATTATAAAATTTGATTTTAAGTTTTGAGTGAAGCTAGGAATATATATATATATATATATATATATTTTTTTATTTGCAGTTTTATATGTTTTATTTTTCAATATTGTAATGTTAATATTTGTTATGTAGATTACAATATACTATAAGTTTTATGATGTACCTACTGACCCATCAATAATTTGTAGTAACTTTAGATGTGCTGGAATTTTTGCATCCCTAGGCACTTCTGCATATGTACTTTCAGTACCAAGTAAAAAATGGTAGAGAATGATTAAAAAAGTTCCTAAGATTTCGTTAAAAAAATAGTCTCCCTCTATATATTTTTTGAATTCTGGTTGTGCTTGATTGTTCTTTCCTAAATTCATAATCTTATTTTTTTATTTCTTTGAATGTACCAAAAATGAAAATAAATATATTATATATATATGAAAATAAACAAAAAGAAAATTCCTATTATAAACTATAATCATGTAAAAAATAAAAATAAAATATTACAACAACTATATAAGTTTTATGTATCCAAATTTAAAGTATCTTACGTATTGATTTTTTAGAAGCAAAGTCATCTAGTATTTTATTAAACAAAATTTGCTGAACAATTTTGCTATAAATATTAAGTTTAGCTAGTGAATTCATTCTATCTTGAAACATAGAAGATCGTAAGGAATTTTTTACTTTCTTATGACATTAAAAATATCATTCTGCCAAACAATTGATAACAGTCGTTATTGTAAAAATACACAAAGTAATTTCAATATTTGATTAAATTTCTGTGAGGTTTTTTTTTATACAAAAATGTTTGCAAGTCGTGTAGACTATATTTTTCGTGAATATCACTAACGTTAGTAAGTGATGGCAAATATTTGGTGACATTGAGATAGTTGATTTTTAAAATATTATTTACTGAATTCAAGGTATTCGAAAAAAACATAAAAAAAGTTAAAAATCTTAATTTTTAAGAGATGTAGCAAATTGAAAGGATTTGGCAATTAATAGAGATTGCAGGAAATATGGTTATGAAACGGGATGGTCCTATCGACCTATTAAAAAAAAAAAAATTCTATGAATATTACAAGAAAAGTACTGAAATGAAAATAAAAAATAGTTAGAGGAAACATTTTAATGACTTCTCTAAATTTTACGTCTTGGGCATCTGTCTAATAAACCGATCCGTAAATCCGCCACTAGCAGGCAGCAGATATCAATGTAATTATTTTCATTTGACTTGAGAAAAACAAGTTTAATAAAATAAAAACAAATTAATACATATTGTTACTGAATGTCTTTATTAGTAATTATTAAAACTTTGTTATTATTCAAAGTATTTTTCAAAAAGAAAAAGAACATCATTAAAATTCAGTTGCATATTCATGAATATATTTCTGTGGGAGTTAAGATGAAGTTGAACCTCCGAAATACGTTATATGTTAAGATTAATAGTTTTCTTACTCCAGCTTTATTAACTAAAACATAAACAAATTTTGGATTTAAATTCGAATTTTTTAAATAAATCTAAATTTAAATTATATAATACTTTTGAAGTCGATATATAGGTTATAAAATAAATCGTACTCTAGGAATGAGTTACAAATAAATGATCATGTTAAAAAATGCAACCATAATGTCATATAAATAAATATTTATACTAATTGATCGTTATTCGAAAATGTATAATTAATTGTATATTATAATGATATTTGTGTAACGTGTATAAATATATAATATATTTGCATAATGAATACTGGTTATACTTTATGTTGGTATATGCTCAAATTAGAGAGACGCAAATGATTTCCTACATCTGGTTTCACTACACTGTTTTTTGAATTTTAAAAACATCTTATACATCACACGGTTCAGAAATCTTCTCTAATATTAACACAATGCTAAATTTATATATATTTTCACAATTTAATTCCTATTATTATGGCTCTATGGACCACAATGGTTTTCATTAAAAAACGGCCAGCGAAGAGAGACAATTCATTCAATTTTATTTTATTTTTTTTGAGTATTAACGAGTGCTCGACTTGAGGGGAGGGCACAGAAGAACAAAGTGCCCCAAATTTCAGAAATTTTAGCGTCCCCCTTCTATTATTACGTTATAATTATAACGCTTAACAAGTTTTGGAAACGCTCTTTTTTAAAGTAAATAGAGACCCCTTCTTTAATTTTTCCAAGTCGAACACTGGTATTTATATATATTATTACTTTATTTGTTTTCAAATAAACAAATAGTTTATTTTTAAATTAATTGGAAACAAAAATTACGATTATTAACAATTGTTAATTGTTACTTAAGTGAATAGAAAAAATATTTATTATTATAATATCTAAAGTACCTAATTAACAATTGTTTTACTTCGACATCAACTTGGTACACAACATTTATCAATACTATTCTTCTATATCTGAACCTATAATTTATAAACGTAGGTATCTACATATATTCTAATCAGTGGTGGACTAATGAGGGAACAAAGGGACTTAGGCCCCCCTCGTGACCCATCAGGTGTCTATCATAGTACATGGTGTCACTAAAACTTTTATGAGGAATAAAATTTAAAAATGAAAATTCAAAGGTACAATGGAGGTGCTAATATGTCGGGGCGATATATAAACGCAAAATAATGAATTTATACTTATATAAGTAAGTGTTTTTTTTTGTCAATGTAATGTAATAAATAAAAATGTTGCCCCCCTCCAAATAACAAAATCCTAGATCCACCACTGGTTCTAATTGTACCTACACATCCATCTAACTATATAAGACTATAAGTATTATATATAATATTTTTTATGTATGTAAGTGACTGTAAACGAGTTTACAAATCTATAATTACCAGTTTGTAATAATATGTTAAATAATTATTTTTACTTATAATGCAAGCAGTGGCATAAATTGGTTTTTAAGGTTGTAAACAGTTTGTTAGATTAATTCAATTTTAGAAGAGTTACACGTACACAGTGAAATAAAGAAAAATAATATTTTAAATGTACAAATCGATTTTAAAAATCATATCTTAAATCAATACATTTTAGATAATTTCTTATAAATATAGACCAAAGTATTTATTTGTCTTGACATATCTATGACTAATAATTACTTATTTAAATAATCTCTTATATTTACATATATTTTCTCTATGTAAAACGACCAATTTTTCTAAATGTATTTTTCCTTTTTATTTTAGATTCTGAACGGAGTGATGGAATCTATAGGTTTTACAATGATGTGTGTTTTTTTTTATTTTTTTTTTTTATTTTTTTATTTTTTTTTTTGTGTCTGACGACACCTTTTTTGGCAGTGTCTTCGATTTGCTTATGTAGCAACTTTTCTGAAAGGAAAGTGAATCTAGTTGGTACTTAGGGGGGGAAAAACCCTAAAAAAATAAGGGAAAAACGGGAGTTTTTACGCAAAACCAGTTTTCGACAAAATCAAATTTTTTATTTTGCTATAACTCAAAAACTAATGGATTTAAATACTTGAAATTTTCGCCAAATGTTAAAATTAGCGTTCTCTATACACCGTTACATTTTCAAAGTATTTTGACTTTTATTGAGCTATTCATAGACAATTGAAATTTTCAATTTTTTTAAGTATTTTTTTTTAAAATAACGATAAAATTTTTTTGGCCAGCCAGAAAATCTTGAAAATTTAATACAAGGTTTCTTATAAGTTGTTCCTTAACTGATAAAAAAAAATCTAAAATCGTAACTCACAAATTTTTTTTATAAGCCCTTAAAGCTCAAATTTGTATAAAATGTGTAAAAATCACGATAATTTGCAAGTTATTTTGTAGATAAAAATTCATAACATTTTTTCTGTTCATACTTAATGTTCAAAATTTTAACACTAGGTTATCTATAAGCTACTCTTCAAAAATCTTTAAAAAAATTTCTTCCGGACTTAGAGGAAAAAATTTTATGACTGTTTGAAATTTAAATATTTACGAAATTGCATAAAATAGCGATTTATTCTCAAACGATTTTAAATATTTGTTATAATTCAAAAAGTATAAATCGCAGATTTTTGAAATTTCTACCAGCTGTTAAGATTGGTATTTCCTTTATGTCATATTTTTTTCAAAATATTATATTGATTTTTAAGCCACTTATAGGCATTTCAAATATTCGATTTTTTTACATTTTATTTTTATAATCGGTGATAATTTAATAGAAGATTCCACAGAAGTAGTTCTTAATGTCATTCAAAAATTATTAAAATCCATAGGCACAATTTTTTTTTATAAGCGTTTGAACAGCGAATATTGACATAAAATTACATGTAAAATATAATATAATGTATAATATTCTAGACTGACAAATGATATCGGTTTTTTTAAAATGCCTTAACTCAAAATCGAAAAACCGCAACAACTTGAAATTTTCACCAAATCATAATTTTGACGTTTTCTATACATGGTTAAGTTTTCAAAGTATTTTGAACATATTTTGACTTATTTATAGACAATTTAAATTTTGATTTTTCTAAATTTTTCGTTTAAAAATAAAATATACTTATTACAATATTTATAAATAACATTACATTATATTCTAGACAAACATATCATCTCCGTTCAGAATCGTTTTTCGTATACAATGATACCTATCATTGAATTCAAATTTAACAAATCCATTATAATGACCTATCCTATGAAGAGTCGCACTTCACCGCCAAGTGTACAGCAGAGCGAGGCCCATCCGGTTCTTTTTTCATATTCAGTCGCAATTTCATTGACTTTGTACGTACCTGATAATGAATTTTAATTCGAATCTGGACGTACACATATACTTCAAACTACACATTAATTAATTAATTAATTTCTGTATATAAATTATTTATTTGTATGTTCATTTACAATTGTTAATCATTTACTAATTTTTGTTTTATTTTATAATTTTATTAAAAAATATAATTATGCTAGAGATACAGTACATTAAGAAAAATTTAAACATGGGTTCTTAAAATAAAAATTAGTTTATCAATATTATTATTATATTTTTTGTATTGCAATTGGGCATAGTTTTTTCAATTTTTCAAATAATTATATTAATATTTTTTGAAAACTATACACATGATATTTTAAGGTAGCAAAAATATACTCTTGTGGCCCTGTAGTATTTTCAAGTTCGACTTCTTGCGACTCCCATTGACTTACGCCACTGACTACATGACAAAGTGTGTATGAACTAGGAATTAATTTCGATAAATAATTAACACAAGGTTATTTTTAATTCGTAAACTCTTGATGTTGTTATTGATGTTATTAATAATTATTCGCACGGTTGTAAAATTAAATTGCAATTTGCAATGTGGCAATACACATATAGTGTATACGCGTTTACCGATTGCAACCTACTCTTAAATCGCATTTGATTCGTTGCGCGAAACAATAAGTAGGTAATCGGTTTTGGAGCGAAAGTCAGATATAAAGACGTAGGGTTGCTAGATTTAAAAATTCAAAATACGGGACTAGAAAATAGTGTTTATTTCGAATGTCGCAATGCTAGAAATTTTTTTTTTGTGAAACTATCTTGAATTCAACTATAGGACAATCTTCATTTAGACGAGGGGTGATTTATTTTCAACAAGGATTTTCTGAACGTTTTTTTTTTTTCTGTATCTCTTAAGTCTTGCAACCGATTACCGGTAAGTAGATACGTAATCGTATACGTGCACAACACGTGTGGCGGGGCGCGCATCGTCCACGCAGCCGTTAACAGGATAACGTAACGCGATGAATAGTGGACGACACTAGACGACACTAGACGCAGGTAAATATTCCGTTGTACACAGGTTTCCGACTCATCCGGCCGTGGTGTTGCAAACGCGTGACGGGACTCGGTCTTGCACACCACTTCCATTGTGGTCCGTAGACAGAATGCCGCCCTACTCGTGGTCCGTCTCGAACAGGTTTCACTGCTGCGCCCAGGACGGCACAGGATGAAAAATACGAAAAAAAATAAAAGTAAAATAAAACATCCTTTTTATTTCTCTCTCTCTCTCTCTCTCTCTTCTGCATCATCGCCGTGTCGCGCGGGACGAGTGAGATGCGAGTGGACGGAGCGGACGACTATTGATTTTCCATCGTCGAGAGGGGCGTGTCGCCGGTCCGTCCGGTCGGACGTAAAACGTGTGTGCACGAAATCCCGTGTGCTTACACGGCGACACACATGGAATCGCGAGAGCACGGTTTTGAGTTTTTACCACGGCGGTCTCGGTGCGCAAACGTATTATAACCGTTGTACGCGTACAATGGCTTATTGTCGAGGAGGGGAAAGATATCACCTCGTGCGACATTACAACGTTGCCGCGTAAACCGTGTGTGTGCGCCGTACCGCGTGTCTGTTGATCGTACGCTTCACCATAGGCGTAAATTGGGGGGGGCTTAGGGGGGCTTAGCCCCCCCAAAAAATTGTATAGTCCCTTTTTGTTTTAAGTTTTCTAGTTTTCTTCAAATTTCAGATTTATACTAAAGAAAATAATTAAATTTATTACGTAATTCCTTTGCAAGATAGCCGATAGGTATATTATTATATTGTATTTTGTATAACATGAATTTTGTATTGTAATAAAATTGGAAATTATTGAGCTAGGCCAATAATCAATATTGTATACGAGTATACGACAACGATAACAGGTTATGTAATATGTATATGCGACGAGTGACGTATCTAGTCTATTAATATCGCTAATCGGCAAAAGCACAATCTTATATTTATGTAAAAACCCAATACAATTAACGAGCTGTTACGAAGACTGATATCAATATTTTGTATGCTACGGCTAAGTTGTCGAAGTATCAGTTTTGATGTAATGACGAGCAGCTGGTGTTTTTTCTGTGTGAGAATATAAATTTATATCTATACATTTTTATACCGAGTGTCCGAGTTGTAACTTTGTAAGTTTGTGACCATGAGTATAGAACGTGTGTTTGATATTTTCAATTTTACAAAACCTAAACCGGATAAATTAACTGTCTTAAACAAATCGAGAGAAGCTTCTCTGCCATGCGTCGGATAAAAACATGGTTGCGGACATCCATGTTACAAGATAGATTCACTCAGGTGTCCATCTTGTATATAGAAAAAAGCGATACCAAAAAAATTGATAAAGAGATTATTCTTAAGCAATTCTCAAATGCACATAAGTATATTATGTTAAATTGATATTGAGATAGTGTAATTACTTATTAATGAATACATTTTATATTATATGGGTAAATAAATAATTTTGACTTATTTATGTACATGTTTCGCAATTGTAAAATTTAGATGTAAAGGGTGCAAGGGGGGGGGGAGTGCTATGTATGTTTATAAAATGTTTATAATTTTAGCCCCCCCTTTTAACAAGCCAAATTTACGCCTATGCGCTTCACTACGCGACGATAGTAATAATAATAATAACAATAATAATAATTTATGCGTGTTTACACAAACGCGTGGGCGTGCACGCGCTATTTGTATTTAAACATTTTTACGGTTCACTCCGTGCTCGAATCGGCGCATTTCAGTCGTGTTATTATTAGTATCGCACCATCCGTATATCGACCCGGAACACTCGTTTCGGCGCACCTATTATTTCTGATCCGACGGCTGTGCGATATAAACCATAAATAACGAACGGATGTAATAGTGTACCCACTACCTATCCATCGAATGCTACCGTTTGATTCGACCACAGTGCAACTACCGCACTAAACCGTTCATATCTAGTCCAGTAATTG
>JASXSY010001791.1:0-59461 GCA_034509805.1 Sipha maydis | reverse complement strand
ATGACCGAAAGTGTGCGGTTTTTGTCTGTTGACTTTTTTCCATTCATAATCAAAATTGTTCGGTTTCGAATGCAACCAGCTTGGAGTATTTTGTTGTTAAATGACCGATAAAGTGTGTAGTTTTGTCTACAGACATTGTTCCATTCATAAACAAAAGTGTGCAATTTCCGGTTGCAATCAGCTTGGAGTATTTTGTTGTACAATGATCGATAAAGTGTGCAGTTTTGTCTACAGTCCTTTTTCATTCATAATCAAATGTGTGCAGTTTTCGAATGCAATCAGTTTGGGAAGTTTAGTGTTATAAATGACCGACAGTGTGCGGTTTTTGTCTGTTGACTTTTTTCGATTCAAATCAAAGTGTGCGGTTTTCGACTGCAATCAACTTGAGGAATTTAGTGTTATAAAATAACCGATAAAGTGTGTAGTTTTGTCTACCGACTTTGTTCCATTCATAATCAAAAGTGTGCGATTTTCGAATGCAATCCGTTTAAGACGTTTAGTATTATAAAATGACCGACAGTGTGCGGTTTTTGTCTGTTGACTTTTTCCATTCATAATCAAAATTGTTCGGTTTCGAATGCAACCAGCTTGGAGTATTTTGTTGTTTAATGACCGATAAAGTGTGTAGTTTTGTCTACCGACTTTGTTCCATTCATAATCAAAGTGTGCGATTTTCGAATGCAATCCGTTTAGGACGTATAGTATTATAAAATGACCGACAGTGTGCGGTTTGTGTCTGTTGACTTTTTTCCATTCATAATCAAAATTGATCGTTTCGAATGCAATCAGCTTGGAGTATTTTGTTGTACAATGATCGATAAAGTGTGCAGTTTTGTCTACAGTCTTTTTTCATTCATAATCAAATGTGTGCAGTTTTCGAATGCAATCAGTTTGGACGTTTAGTGTTATAAAATGACCGACAGTGTGCGGTTTTTGTCTACCGACCTTTCTTCGATTCAAATCAAAGTGTGCGGTTTTCGACTGCAATCAGCTTGGGGAATTTAGTGTTATAAAATAACCGATAAAGTGTGCAGTTTTGCTACCGACTTTTTTCCATTCATAATCAACAGTGTTCGGTTTCGAATGCAACCAGCCTGGAGTATTTTGTTGTTTAATGACCGATAAAGTGTGTAGTTTTGTCTACCGACTTTGTTCCATTCATAATCAAAAGTGTGCAGTTTTCGAATGCAATCCGTTTAAGACGTTTAGTATTATAAAATGATCGACAGTGTGCGGTTTTGGTCTGTTGACTTTTTTCGATTCAAATCAAAGTGTGCGGTTTTCGACTGCAATCAACTTGGGAATTTAGTGTTATAAAATAACCGATTAAGTGTGTAGTTTTGTCTACCGACTTTGTTCCATTCATAATCAAACGTGTGCGATTTTCGAATGCAATCCGTTTAGGACGTTTAGTATTATAAAATGACCGACAGTGTGCGGTTTTTGTCTGTTGACTTTTTTCCATTCATAATCCAAAAGTGTTCGGTTTCGAATGCAACCAGCTTGGAGTATTTTGTTGTATAATGACCGATAAAGTGTGTAGTTTTGTCTACAGACTTTGTTCCATTCATAATCAAAAGTGTGCGATTTTCGAATGCAATCCGTTTAGAACGTTTAGTATTATAAAATGACCGACAGTGTGCGGTTTTGTCTACAGTCCATTTTCATTCATAATCAAATGTGTGCAGTTTTCGAATGCAATCAGTTTGGGACGTTTAGTGTTATAAAATTACCGACAGTGTGCGGTTTTTGTCTGTTGACTTTTTTCCATTCATAATCAAAAGTGTTCGGTTTCGAATGCAACCAGCTTGGAGTATTTTGTTGTTTAATGACCGATAATGTGTGTAGTTTTGTCTACCGACTTTCTTCGATTTAAATCAAAGTGTGCAGTTTTCGAATGCTATACGTTTAAGACGTTTAGTATTATAAAATGACCGACAGTGTGCGGTTTTTGTCTGTTGACTTTTTTCCATTCATAATCAAAAGTGTTCAGTTTCGAATGCAACCAGCTTGGAGTATTTTGTTGTTTAATGACCGATAAAGTGTGTAGTTTTGTCTACCGACTTTGTTCCATTCATAATCAAAAGTGTGCAGTTTTCGAATGCAATCCGTTTAAGACGTTTAGTATTATAAAATGATCGACAGTGTGCGGTTTTTGTCTGTTGACTTTTTTCGATTCAAATCAAAGTGTGCGGTTTTCGACTGCAATCAACTTGGGGAATTTAGTGTTATAAAATAACCGATTAAGTGTGTAGTTTTGTCTACAGACTTTGTTCCATTCATAATCAAACGTGTGCGATTTTCGAATGCAATCCGTTTAGGACGTTTAGTATTATAAAATGACCGACAGTGTGCGGTTTTTGTCTGTTGACTTTTTTCCATTCATAATCAAAAGTGTTCGGTTTCGAATGCAACCAGCTTGGAGTATTTTGTTGTATAATGACCGATAAAGTGTATAGTTTTGTCTACAGACTTTGTTACATTCATAATCAAAGTGTGCGATTTTCGAATGCAATCCGTTTAGGACGTTTAGTGTTATAAAATTACCGATAAAGTGTGCGGTTTTCGAATGCAATCCGTTTAGGACGTTTAGTTTTATAAAATGACCGACAGTGTGCGGTTTTTGTCTGTTGCCTTTTTCTCATTCATAATCAAAAGTGTTCGGTTTCGAATGCAACAGCTTGGAGTATTTTGCTGTTAAATGACCGATAATGTGTGTAGTTTTGTCTACCGACTTTCTTCGATTCAAATCAAAGTGTGCGGTTTCGAATGCAATCCGTTTAAAACGTTTAGTGTTATAAATAACCGATAAAGTGTGCAGTTTTGCTACCGACTTTGTTCCATTCATAATCAAAAGTGTGCGGTTTTCGAATGCAATCCGTTTAAGACGTTTAGTATTATAAAATGACCGAAAGTGTGCGGTTTTTGTCTGTTGACTTTTTTCCATTCATAATCAAAATTGTTCGGTTTCGAATGCAACCAGCTTGGAGTATTTTGTTGTTAAATGACCGATAAAGTGTGTAGTTTTGTCTACAGACATTGTTCCATTCATAAACAAAAGTGTGCAATTTCCGGTTGCAATCAGCTTGGAGTATTTTGTTGTACAATGATCGATAAAGTGTGCAGTTTTGTCTACAGTCCTTTTTCATTCATAATCAAATGTGTGCAGTTTTCGAATGCAATCAGTTTGGGAAGTTTAGTGTTATAAAATGACCGACAGTGTGCGGTTTTTGTCTGTTGACTTTTTTCGATTCAAATCAAAGTGTGCGGTTTTCGACTGCAATCAACTTGAGGAATTTAGTGTTATAAAATAACCGATAAAGTGTGTAGTTTTGTCTACCGACTTTGTTCCATTCATAATCAAAAGTGTGCGATTTTCGAATGCAATCCGTTTAAGACGTTTAGTATTATAAAATGACCGACAGTGTGCGGTTTTTGTCTGTTGACTTTTTTCCATTCATAATCAAAATTGTTCGGTTTCGAATGCAACCAGCTTGGAGTATTTTGTTGTTTAATGACCGATAAAGTGTGTAGTTTTGTCTACCGACTTTGTTCCATTCATAATCAAAAGTGTGCGATTTTCGAATGCAATCCGTTTAGGACGTATAGTATTATAAAATGACCGACAGTGTGCGGTTTGTGTCTGTTGACTTTTTTCCATTCATAATCAAAATTGATCGGTTTCGAATGCAATCAGCTTGGAGTATTTTGTTGTACAATGATCGATAAAGTGTGCAGTTTTGTCTACAGTCTTTTTTCATTCATAATCAAATGTGTGCAGTTTTCGAATGCAATCAGTTTGGGACGTTTAGTGTTATAAAATGACCGACAGTGTGCGGTTTTTGTCTACCGACTTTCTTCGATTCAAATCAAAGTGTGCGGTTTTCGACTGCAATCAGCTTGGGGAATTTAGTGTTATAAAATAACCGATAAAGTGTGCAGTTTTGCTACCGACTTTTTTCCATTCATAATCAACAGTGTTCGGTTTCGAATGCAACCAGCCTGGAGTATTTTGTTGTTTAATGACCGATAAAGTGTGTAGTTTTGTCTACCGACTTTGTTCCATTCATAATCAAAAGTGTGCAGTTTTCGAATGCAATCCGTTTAAGACGTTTAGTATTATAAAATGATCGACAGTGTGCGGTTTTTGTCTGTTGACTTTTTTCGATTCAAATCAAAGTGTGCGGTTTTCGACTGCAATCAACTTGGGGAATTTAGTGTTATAAAATAACCGATTAAGTGTGTAGTTTTGTCTACCGACTTTGTTCCATTCATAATCAAACGTGTGCGATTTTCGAATGCAATCCGTTTAGGACGTTTAGTATTATAAAATGACCGACAGTGTGCGGTTTTTGTCTGTTGACTTTTTTCCATTCATAATCAAAAGTGTTCGGTTTCGAATGCAACCAGCTTGGAGTATTTTGTTGTATAATGACCGATAAAGTGTGTAGTTTTGTCTACAGACTTTGTTCCATTCATAATCAAAAGTGTGCGATTTTCGAATGCAATCCGTTTAGAACGTTTAGTATTATAAAATGACCGACAGTGTGCGGTTTTGTCTACAGTCCATTTTCATTCATAATCAAATGTGTGCAGTTTTCGAATGCAATCAGTTTGGGACGTTTAGTGTTATAAAATTACCGACAGTGTGCGGTTTTTGTCTGTTGACTTTTTTCCATTCATAATCAAAAGTGTTCGGTTTCGAATGCAACCAGCTTGGAGTATTTTGTTGTTTAATGACCGATAATGTGTGTAGTTTTGTCTACCGACTTTCTTCGATTTAAATCAAAGTGTGCAGTTTTCGAATGCTATACGTTTAAGACGTTTAGTATTATAAAATGACCGACAGTGTGCGGTTTTTGTCTGTTGACTTTTTTCCATTCATAATCCAAAGTGTTCAGTTTCGAATGCAACCAACTTGGAGTATTTTGTTGTTTAATGACCGATAAAGTGTGTAGTTTTGTCTACCGAATTTGTTCCATTCATAATCAAAAGTGTGCGGTTTTCGAATGCAATCCGTTTAAGACGTTTAGTATTTTAAAATGACCGACAGTGTGCGGTTTTTGTCTGTTGACTTTTTTCGATTCAAATCAAAGTGTGCGGTTTTCGACTGCAATCAACTTGGGGAATTAAGTGTTATAAAATAACCGATTAAGTGTGTAGTTTTGTCTACCGACTTTGTTCCATTCATAATCAAAAGTGTGCGATTTTCGAATGCAATCCGTTTAGGACGTTTAGTATTATAAAATGACCGACAGTGTGCGGTTTTTGTCTGTTGACTTTTTTCGATTCAAATCAAAGTGTGCGGTTTTCGACTGCAATCAACTTGGGGAATTAAGTGTTATAAAATAACCGATTAAGTGTGTAGTTTTGTCTACCGACTTTGTTCCATTCATAATCAAAAGTGTGCGATTTTCGAATGCAATCCGTTTAGGACGTTTAGTATTATAAAATGACCGACAGTGTGCGGTTTTTGTCTGTTGACTTTTTTCGATTCAAATCAAAGTGTGCGGTTTTCGACTGCAATCAACTTGGGGAATTAAGTGTTATAAAATAACCGATTAAGTGTGTAGTTTTGTCTACCGACTTTGTTCCATTCATAATCAAAAGTGTGCGATTTTCGAATGCAATCCGTTTAGGACGTTTAGTATTATAAAATGACCGACAGTGTGCGGTTTTTGTCTGTTGACTTTTTTCCATTCATAATCAAAAGTGTTCGGTTTCGAATGCAACTAGCTTGGAGTATTTTGTTGTTTAATGACCGATAATGTGTGTAGTTTTGTCTACCGACTTTCTTCGATTTAAATCAAAGTGTGCGATTTTCGAATGCAATCCGTTTAGGACGTTTAGTATTATAAAATGGCCGACAGTGTGCGGTTTTTGTCTGTTGACTTTTTTCCATTCATAATCAAAAGTGTTCGGTTTCGAATGCAACCAGCTTGGAGTATTTTGTTGTATAATGACCGATAAAGTGTGTAGTTTTGTCTACAGACTTTGTTACATTCATAATCAAAAGTGTGCGATTTTCGAATGCAATCCGTTTAGGACGTTTAGTGTTATAAAATTACCGATAAAGTGTGCGGTTTTCGAATGCAATCCGTTTAGGACGTTTAGTTTTATAAAATGACCGACAGTGTGCGGTTTTTGTCTGTTGACTTTTTTCCATTCATAATCAAAACTGTTCGGTTTTCGAATGCAATCAGCTTGGGGTATTTAGTGTTATAAAATGACCGATAAAGTGTGCGGTTTTTGAATGTAATCAGCTTGGAGTATTTTGTTGTACAATGACCGATAAAGTGTGCAGTTTTATATACCGACTTTGTTCCATTCATAAGTGTGTGGTCTTTGTTCATCGACTTTTTTCGAGTTAAAACAATAGTGTGCGGTTTTTTGATGCATCCATAATAAGTATCATATTTACACGATGTGCGTGATATTATTTCCATTCCGATGAATGAATCTTCGGCATTTCAAAGCCACAAAAACCGATAATAATGCCCGTGACGTGACTAAATGCACTTGTACACGTGTGTTGTATTATATACTGAAACGAACGGCGTTTTTGGTTCAGATGTATGTAATTTTTTCACGTTTATTGATAGGCACTCTGATTTTACAATATTGTTTTTTTTATGTTTTTTTATGATAGTTTCATGACATATATAACATTGGCTCAAGTAAAGAGGTTATTTTTTTTTTGATTTTCTCTGTAGTTTTTTCAAGCCTAAAGATACAATATTAAATTTTATCAAGTGGATTTCCGTGTAAATTTGTTTGATAAAATATAATTTATTTTATGTTTAAATAATTTTTAAATGTCATCGATAACTAATTAAGTGGTACTGAAAAAATAAAAGGTTTCTTAAATACATTTTTCTACACGACAATTTTTAATAACAACGGTTTTTTAATCGTTTGAACAGCCATTTTTTGTTTAATAAGAATTTAATACTAGCTCATTTATAAATGACGATCTAGTTTTAATTAAAATTTTTTTCTTGGTACAAGTACATGGGTTTATTTTTCAATATTTTTGAAGTAAATAATCCATACTTTCATTTAAATGAAAATTTGATTTTATACCATTATTTTCAAAAGGTCCAGAATAAATTAACAAACGATAAGTACATTAATTATAACAAGTATAACGGTATTCATAAAAGAAAAAATGTAGAAATGTAGTTTTAAAACTGAAATCTTGATAATTAATCCAAAATATATAAAATGTGTTCATGAAAACACAAACATTTTACCTAAATAAAAATCTCGATCAAAAAACAGAAACAAAGAGCCTGATATGCCTAGAGATTGTCCAATACAATTTACAATTTTAGCTCCTAAATTGTCCATCTCTCAATTCTTCAATGCCAAAATAAAATGTATGAGTAATTTTAATATTATTTATAATACGAGTATAATATATAATATAATAATAATAGTAATATAATATAAGTTAATAATTTTTTTTTAGTTGCTTGTATATGAGTAGTTTGATCATGGAACACAATTTTATTGTTAAAAATATGATACAATTATAAAAATATTAATAATATATAATATTTAATGTACAATAACATTTAACACTTTCAACGTGTCAAATAAATGTTCAATATTTATTCAAGTAAGTTTACAAATAAAAAGAAGCATATTAAAAAAATAAAAATAGTATGCTTGATTATTATACTTTTATAAATCAAGATCATACTAAATGTTTTTAGTTCAATATTTAAATGAAATTTAATTTCAGCTTTCACATATATTTCCTCACTTTCTGCTGTAGAAAGTAGTTAATAACATCATCAAAACTCAGGTTTGCTGTGATATCATATTCAATGTATAATATTCCCAGATCGTTTAAATTTTAGATCTTTAAATAGATCTTAATCTATTTTTAATTATTTTTAATGATGAAATTATCGTTCATAAGAGCAGTTGGTAACAGTAACAGGCACTGTAAGAACAATATGAGGGTACATTTCTACATTTTGAAGTATAGTATTTGCATATATTTAATGAATTTAAGTTGGGCAACGAGATTTCTTAATATTTGTTGATTAAACTATAAAATCGAAACCATTTATTTGCAAAATTATCGGAAACCAAATTTAGTTATTTTGCTTACATTAAAATTTTTTAATTAAATTAATTTTGTTATCTAATTTTTAATTTTATTTCTATCAGGGTTTTTGTTAAATAGAAATCAAATTTTTCCTCTAGTTCAATAAATGCTATTTTTAATCTATTAAATTCAGCTAAAAATGTATCACAACTAACATAATAAATATCCGTAATAAACTTTGCTCTTGGATTTAATTTCCTTTCTTCAGAATTAGTTTATCTTTTAATTTTCTCTTCATTGGATCATTCAAGTATTTTTTCGACATTTTAAATTATTAAAAATAATTAACACATAAAATACATTATACTTTATAATATTTATAACACACCAAAATATTCAAGTAAAATCCAAATCTATTTTGTTTTTCCAAAGTATGATAGAAACAGATATACAATTAATTTTGTATACCTGAAGTCGGTGGATTCCGTTTCTCTTTTTAATGGACCCAGTGTAATTATTATTTATATTATAATTGTATAATTGTCCCATTTGTCCTTGCAAAAATATGGCACTACAGAGACACGTGTAAGAAAAGTGTTCAATTTATTATATTGTCATGAAATCAAAATTAAAAACAGTTGGGCACTGGAGCCATAATAACTCGAATTACACTTTTGGCCCTTCAAATGTGTATAAATTGATCTTGATAACTAAACTTTTATGTTACTTCCCGTTCCATACGAGTTGTTGCAACTCGAGTACTGTGAATAAGCACATATAAATATTACATAAAGTGTTATAATCTTAATTCACTGTATTTAAAATAATTATTAAATAATAATATAAAGAATAATATTATATTATATTATACGAATGATTAAAATATATAATAATAGAATCTTCTTCTTCTTCTTCTGCCTCGCCTTCCTCCCAACTATTTGGGGTCGGTCACCCTTGTCCTACACCTCAACTTCACTCGGTCAATCACATCTCCTCTGCACATTATTTTTGATATAATAATAGAATAAAAGTTGAAATAAAAATAAAAATACCTCGAGTCGTGTAAAAAGCAAATTATTTAATTTATTTTGATCATTTATAACTTAATAAATATTAAATTATTTTAAAATGGGTTGCTATCTAAAATATTTTATAAATGTTTTTATATTTATTTATTTTCGGATTTGAGATGTAAAAGGTATACTGCACATATATTGTTATTTGTACGACCATCGGTCAATCGTTTTTCGAATGCCATGGTGATTTGTCATTGTTTTCAGAAGATGTATTGTATACAAGTTCACCCTAATTTGTATTCTATTCAGTATTCATGAGTTTCGTATCAGTTTAGGAAAGCGAACATTTCAAACGGATCGATATTTTTCTAGATTTTCACTATATGCGTCCAAGCACCCAATTTAATTAAGTTTCATCTCAACTAGAATATAGCTGCGTGATAAGGTTTAGTAAATTAATATTCTGATTAGGCGAAAATAATAAAATAATGTTTAACACAATTGTTATTGTGCATTTGAACACAGGTATAGGGGTTTCTACTGTGTTCCGAATGCAAAAAAGGTTGCACAACTATGGTTGAGTTAGCTACAGCGGCTTGTTCGAAGTTCCTGAAATCTTTGTTGGTACGACACGTCGATAGAGCAAAACGATCGAGGACGCACATTCGAGTGTGAGAAGCACAGTCCTGAGCAAATGTCACCCGTTGGTTTTGTTCTACGATCCATAGAGGATGCGTTCTGGGACGCGTGATAAAAACGCCCGTTGGTCATATATGAAAATCTGAGCGTCATAAAACCAGCGTAACGCGTAACGGGCGTTACACAATAATCTCGCGTGGGCCGTGTAAAGTCCACACAACGGACGTAAAAGTCATAATTATATTACTCGAAGCACGGACCGGACGACGGCGGAACGGTAAGAATCATAAATCAACGACAAGTCCTGGGCAGGGCGCAAACGACACGTCCTACGAACAAAGAAACGCAAAAACAATGGCTGGTATGCATATACGATTAATTTCGTCTCGTCCAGAGATCGCATCTGAAACCCGTATTGTACGTCAAGGCATGAATAATGTGCCGACATAACGACGTTACTGTTTGGGGTGGGGTGGGGGAGAGGGGCAGACGTTCGAAACATGCAAATATTTGAACGCCGAAAAACCGGAACGCGTGCCGCATATCGATCGCAAAAGGTTTGAAAGACCTCCGGAAACCGTCACTGCTAAACGGAGGCTAGCGTGTATGTACGCGCCATGTTTGGCGATTGTGATACTATTTTTCTTCAGCGTTCACCCGTTCACACTGGTTCGATTCGCACCACACGTTTTCGCACGTCCGATAGTGTGTCGAACGTGACGACGAACGATGGAGCGCTGCCGGTGGAGGACGTAACATGGGCGCCGAACGCTCTGCTCAAACCGATAACCTCCAACGGTCGACGCGCATCGGTGGCCAACAGTGGCGAACGTCGTGCGCGTCCTCAGACAACAGCTGTTCGACTGCGGTCACGCCTGCTGTTGATAACCGCGGATCTCGTTGATAACGTTTTTCACACGGAATACCTTTTATTTGACCCCGCCGACTCGTATTCTACCGTATCACCGTTTTCGTTTATCGCTGCACTCGCCAACACACAACGCCGTTGTCCATTAATTGTCCATCTACTTGTCTCCGTTCTTGATCTTTTTCGATCCGGTTTGTTTTCCAATCCACAATACACTCAAAATGATGATGATCACGAAATCCACGACAATGGTTTGCCTGTGAGTATAACACACGCGGCCTACGAGTGTGGTCTCGGTTGGACATCTTTTTTCTCCTTCACGGAGTCCCGTCCGCCTGCGTTGACCGTCTCAGCGTTTCGGTTACGGACGCACGTCTAGACCTACCGTGCTATAATCATGTTTTACATCAAAACACATTTCCACTATGACACTCTCAAAATTGTCGAGTAGTAACCCATTGCCTCCTTTTTACTCTTAATTACTTTAAAATCCAATACTATATTTAATTAAAAATGTTATAACAAACCTGCAAAAACCACTAAATATAGGTAAAGTTTACCTGGTAAACACTATTTATGTATACAAAAGAGACAAGATCGATAAAGTAAAACGAGTGGCTGCTGAAGTATTAAAACGTTTTAGCATGATTATTGAAGCATATTATTAGTTAATATGCACTAAAAATAGTGTGCGGTTTTTGTGTGTCGACTTTTTCCTGGTTAAAACCCAAAGTGTGCGGTTTTCGAATGCAATCAGTTTGGAGTATTTTGTTATAGAATGACCGATAAAATGTGTAGTATTGTCTACCGACTTTCTTCGATTCAAATCAAAGTGTTATAAAATAACCGATAAAGTGTGCGGTTTTTGTCTGTTGACTTCTTTCGATTCAAATCAAAGTGTGCGGTTTTCGAATGCAATCAGCTTGGAGTATTTTGTTATAGAATGACCGATAAAATGTGTAGTATTGTCTACCGACATTCTTCGATTCAAATCAAAGTGTGCGGTTTTCGAATGCAATCATATTGTAGTATATCATATAATTTGATTTTATCTTCTCAGTTAATATGCACTAAAAATAGTGTGCGGTTTTTGTGTGTCGACTTTTTCCTGGTTAAAACCCAAACCGTGCGGTTTTCAAATGCAATCAGCTTGGGGTATTTTGCTATACAATGACCGATAAAATGTGCAGTTTTGTCTACCGACTTTCTTCGATTCAAATTAAAGTGTGAGGTTTTCGAATGTAATCAGCTTGTGGTATTTTGTTATACAATGACCGATAAAGTGTGCAGTTTTGCTACCGTCTTTTGTTCATTCATAATCAAAAGTGAGCGGTTTTCGAATGCAATCAGTTTGGGGCGTTTAGTGTTATAAAATAACCGATAAAGTGTGCGGTTTTTGTCTGTTGGCTTTTTTCGATTAATAATCAAAAGTGAGCGGTTTTCGGATGCAATCAGCTTGGGGAATTTAGTGTTATAAAATGACCGATAAAGTGTGAATTTTTGCTACCAACTTTTTTCGATTCATTATCAAAAGTGTGCGGTTTTCGGATGCAATCAGCTTGGAGTATTTTGTTATAGAATGACCGATAAAATGTGTAGTATTGTCTACCGACTTTGTTCCATTCACAGTTATACACATATAACTGTAATCTTAATAATTAATCCAAAATATATATAATGTGTTCAGGAAAACACAAACTTTTAAATAAAAATCTCGATCAAAAAACAGAAACAAAGAGCCTGATATGCCAAGAGATGGTCCAATACAATTTACAATTTTAGCTCCTAAATTGTCCATCTCTAAATTCTTCAATGCCAAAATAAAATGTAGGAATAATTTTAATATTATTTATAATATAATATATTATATAATAATAATAATATATTATATAGTATACAATAACATTTAACACTTTCAACGTGTCAAATTAATGTTTAATATTTATTCAAGTAAGTTTACAAATAAAAAAAACATATTAAAAAAAAAAAAAAAAAATACTATGCTAGATTATTACACTTTTATAACTCAAGATCAAACTAAATGTTTTAAGTTGATTAGTTGCTTTACTTCATATATCAACAATTTTTTTTTTAATTTTTAACCACTTTCACGTACACTCAACGATATATTCAGATATCTTTGTGTAAATGAAAAAAAACAAAATCATATAATTTCCTAATTAGTTTTTATTATTGTAAATTAATAATTGATGGTTAATTAAATCTATTTAAAATTATATCATCGGAGGGCATGCGCATGTCACTGGAATACGTATATTACTGACTATTTGTAAATTACCTACACTTATTACTAATTAAGTGGAGGTAAAATTGTTCACAATTTAACTGTGAGGACAACATTTTCTTTTAAAATGTATACTTTTTAGATTTGTTTTTAATTTGCATCGTTGAATTATATGAAAATAATTATTAAATAATAATATATAAAATAATATAATATAATATTATACGAATGATTAAAATATATAATAATAGAATAAAAATTGAAATAAAAATTAAAATACCTCTAGTCGTGTAAAAAGCAAATTATTTAATTTATTTTGTTCATTTATAACTTAATAAATATTAAATTATTTTAAATTGGGTTGTTATCTAAAATATTTAATAAATGTTTTTATATTTATTTCTTTTCGGATTCGAGATGTAAAACGTATATTGCACATATATTATTATTTGTACGACCATCGAAGTTTGAAATCGTGTCACGGCGATTCATTAAACTTGTCCCCTCTACCACTACACAACGCCGACCATTCCAAGGTTTATAGATAATAAATTATTATATAATCTATAAACCTTGCAACCATTCTACAGTTTTATCACATCTTACCGTTCAAAAGTTATGGAAGTTCCAAGTTGCAGTGATTACGCGTGTATCGGCACTCGTCGCTGGGCTCCTCGACGGCTTCGCTCCGCTCCGCAAATCCAAAATATCCCTCGACTTGCTATGCTACAACACCTCAAGTAGTTCAAATGGTAATTAGTAATTACCAATTGTTGTATCAGTTATCATAAAAGATAAAAACAATAAATAAAGTCCTCCGCGCGGCATTATAGTAGTGTTGCGCGCACGCGCTTAAACGTAAAATCGTTAACTTTGGGAAACTAGAACTTCCAAAATAATCATTTCCGCAAATTTTTTTTGTACCATCGTTCTAAACTCGTCAAAACAACTCTACAAAAAAAAAAAAAATAAAAAAAAAAAAAGGTGACCGGTAAACTAGACTTATACGGAGGGGTCAAGTTAAATGAGTCGCCGTGACACGATTTCAAATTTCGCCCGCGGTTTCGCCTGCTGTTGATAACCGCGGATCTCGTTGATAACGTTTTCCACACGGAATACCCTTTATTTGACCCCGCCGACCCGTATTCTACCGTATCACCGTTTTCGTTTATCGCTGCACTCGCCAACACACAACACCGTTGTCCATTAATTGTCCATCTACTTGTCTCCGTTCTTGATCTTTTTCGATCCGGTTTGTTTTCCAATCCACAATACACTCAAAATGATGATGATCACGAAATCCACGACAATGGTTTGCCTGTGAGTATAACACACGCGGCCTACGAGTGTGGTCTCGGTTGGACATCTTTTTTCTCCTTCACGGAGTCCCGTCCGCCTGCGTTGACCGTCTCAGCGTTTCGGTTACGGACGCACGTCTAGACCTACCGTGCTATAATCATGTTTTACATCATTCTCGTTGTTTACAGAAAAGGCGCCGCCACCGCTCAACAGCAAAACCGTTCCATGGCCACGTTGAAACAGATTCAGATGCGTCTCAAGTCAGTGACGAACATCCAGAAAATCACGCAGTCCATGAAGATGGTGTCCGCTGCGAAGTACGCTCGTGCAGAACGTGAACTGCGTCAAGCCCGTCCGTACGGTGAGGGCGTCAAGGTATGCTGTCTAATAAATATAAACATTTTGTATCACATTTATTATGTTTAAAAGCTTGTATTTGATTGTCTGTGGGCGTATAATACATTTTTAGGCCTTTTTCGAGAAATCTGGTGCAACCGAAACATTAGAAGGCACGGTTGACAACAAGCTGATAGTTGCCATTACATCTGACCGTGGTCTCTGTGGTGCTGTTCACACTAATGTAGCTAAGACCATCCGTAATGAATTGAGTCTTGAAGCACCAGATGCTGGAACAAAAGTATTTTGTGTTGGCGACAAGTCTCGAGCACTTTTGCAGAGGTATAATTATATTAAAACACATTTACCTGCTACGGTACTTTTCATGTATTGTTAGTTACTCTTAAAACCTAAATATTTCAACTATTGTAATACCCAAATACATTTAGTATACTATGAATACCTTCTTATAATTATTATAACAAGTTTTAAGAGTATTTTTAAAATTAATACTTTTAATTTTATTTATAATTAAAATTCTTTATTACTATTGAAATATTAATAATTACTTAAAATATATGTGTGTACTACTTAAGCATCTTGATATTGTAGCAATTTTTAATTCTATTTTCATAAATAAATAAAATAAATACATAAAAATAAAGGCAATAATTGAAGGGTTGGTGGGAATAACGTGCTATGTGACAATTTAAAAATTGTTCAGTATCAAGTTAAAACAAAATAACTTATATTATTTCATTTAAATATATAATATATTATTTGGACTGTAAGTAGCATGTACTTCCAACTTCAAACATAATCATTTTTTTACATCATATTTAAAAAAATTACAATCTTATATTTGCACATGTTTACATTTTTCCAGTTATTCATATTGATTGTATGTTTTCGTCCATTCATTACATGGTTAACATCACTATTCGATAAATTAATATTATTCGTACTTGTCATCAAAGGATAAAATGTATACAATCGCAAAAGTTTATACGTCGCATTGCGTGTCATAGTTATTTACTATTAACTGTTCATTATTTATATACAATTTTCTAGTTAAAGAAATTATTTACTATGTTTATTTATTGCTATATTCAAGCATTTCATTTATATTCACAAAATATTATTACTGAGTTATATATCTTATATAGTATATTATATTGAATAACAATTCAATGATTTTTATTAGTACTAATAGTATATAAACATTATATTAAAAGTTTCACATTTTAATTTATTCATGTTAGTTATTATATATTAATAAAACTATTTTAATAAATTGCATATTTTTTATGTTTAAAACTTATAATTACAGTTGAAAAAAAATTGTAATTAATATAATCAATTATATTTTGTTTGATGTACTTATAAATGTTTGATACATTTTTTGATATGATATTGCATTTTGAAATTAATATTGAAAACATTCTTTGTATTTTACATATATATTCAATTAAAAGAAAATTCAGTAACTATATTTTAATTTCCATAAACAAAATAAATAAAAAATATTGATTAATTTAGTGATCTTTAAATATATTTTGATCAAATCAGTTTTAATAAATATCATAATGTTAAAACATTAAAAAAAAAATATTCATTAAGTTATACCTAGTCAAAAATTGGCTAAAAAAGAAATCACTAGTAGCCGGTTATAACTAGTCTCTGAGTTTAAATAAAGCCACCTTTTTTCACTCAGTCATAACATAACCCATATTTTGTGTTCAGTTTATTTACTCTTTGATTGAATAAATTCTCAATATAAATTATATTATTTTTAATAATACTATTATGCATAATAATAATAAAAATATCAAATGTTTAAGCGTAGTTACGTAAATAAAAACTGAATAATGTAATGTCTACTAATGTATATATTTTAACTGTTTCTTATCTGTTATTATTATGTTAATGATTCCTTATACAATTAAATATATTTAGATTTGATAGTGATTAATATGTAATATGTAATTTATAACATGCACTTTCATATAGTCTATTAATTGGTTTCTTAAATATTAATTACAAAATATTTACTACTTCATAAATATAATTTTTTTTAAATATATTCTATACCTAAATGTAATTATTATGAAGCGCTAATACTCCTTTGAGCAGTACAAGACGTTTAATATAATTTTAGTTTTGAGTAATTAATGTTTTTATAATACTTATATTTATTTATTTTTTATGATAATTATTTTAATTTTTATAGTCTATTACAAATTTGTATTATTTTGTATTATGTTAAAAATTAACTGAATTACTAAAAAAAATCATTGAGTTAGTTATAATTAAAATTAAAAGATATGTTTGATAAAATAAATGCTATTTTATTATTTTTGTATTCATAAATTATTCAAAAAAAACTAACTAACAATAATATATATTTATTAATACATGAATATTGTTATAAAGTTATGGCTATGGACTATTATGGGTAATTATTAAAAAAAATTTTTTACATATATAATATGCATTGCACTAAAAATGTCTCAATATAAAAGGTAAATACAGCATTTTTCATTTAGAATTAATAAGTACATTTTTATTCTTAATTAATTTGAGAAATTACAACCTATATAATAGACATTTAAAAAAATAACATGTTATAGATTAATGTATTATTTTCTGATATATGATAAAATTTTTACATTGACTCAATTGAACTAATTACAAGGTTATCATCTTAGGAGTGTACTTGATTAAATATATCAATAAATATTTTCTCACATTTGGATTGATTAGTTATTGATTCTTAACCATCATTATAGTAACTTTGATTGAATATAATTTTAAAATTGTAAAAGTAATTAATTCAAACTTATTTATTAAGCTTTACTGAAAATTCCCATAAGATATCATCACCTAATTGCTTTTTAAAAATTACTCTTATTATTATTAAACTTATTCAATTAAGTATAAATTTTATTTATTTTTATTTTTTTTTTTGTTATTTATTAATTTCATATTTTTATATTTAATTTAAGAAAATTAGCTTGTTGAATAGAAAATTCATGTTCAATTATCAATTATTCATTTTCTAAAAATGTATAAATGTGTAATAATTTTATAACAACATTAAAGTGTATTTAATGCGAGTAAAAATCTATGCAATAAATTAAAATTAATTCGAAATAAGACAATTAAAATATTATGTATAAATATAAAATGTTAAATTAATTTCTTAAATAATTTTGACATAATATATGGTATGTTTTAATAAACTAAGGATCTAATTTTTATTAATCTTTTTAGACTTTATTCTGATAACATTGCTGTAGTAGCCAACGAAGTTGGCCGTAAGCCACCTACATTTTTGGATGCATCTAAAGTAGCTAATCAATTGGTTAAATTAGATTACAACAGTGGAAAAATTATTTTCAACAGATTCAAGTATATTTTATTATTATCAAATTATTACATTATATTTGTGTGTACATATTTTTTCTTAATATTGAATTATATTTTGTTAAAGGTCTGTGGTATCCTATCAAACTGAGGAAGTCCCATTATTGAGTGTAAAAACAATGTTAGCTGCACCAAAATTGCAGACCTATGATAGTATTGATGAAAATGTTATGGAATCATACCAGGAATTTACAGTAGCTGCTTTATTATACTACACAATGAAACAATCAGCCTGTAGTGAACAGTCTTCAAGAATGACAGCTATGGACAATGCTAGCAAGAATGCCGGTAATTAAAATGATTAATCATAACAATGTCAATATGATTATGTTGACTATAAAACCTAATCTGTTTTAATTATTTTACTTAGGTGAAATGATTGGCAAGCTCACTTTGACATTCAATCGTACAAGACAGGCTGTGATCACCAGAGAATTGATTGAAATTATTTCTGGAGCGGCAGCTTTGGAGTAGAATTCCAAATTTTTGTTTAATATTTATATATATTTTAATATATTTTTCAACAAATATTTTAAAATAAATTACATTTAAATTGAAGAACATTAGTTAAAAAAAAAAAAACCTTACTCTTAGTCATTAATTGTAGGACCTCAATTACAATATTTCGGAACTGCCCGTGCACACGTCTATGGGTACAAAGTACAAATACAATTAAACAGAAGAGAAAATTAAATAAGTTTCCAACTTATTCAATACGACAAATCAGTATCAATAATAAAAGCTGTAATGATTGACAGTATAAAATCAAAATTTCCATCTAAATTCTGAGACAGTATTTTGATATTATCGAGGAGTTTGAGGTTTACTTAAGGATGGGCTTTATCTCTTGAACTGGTAAATTTAAAGTAAATACGAATGATATTTATTTACTCTTATTCTATAGACCATAGCTTAGATGCTAAGTTCACAATACACATGGTTCAACGTTTTAATAAAACGTCAACTTTTATTCCTAATCATTAAAAAAATGCACTCTCCGCTATGAATAAATTAAAGATTAATGTTATAAAGTTTGATATGCAACCACTCACACGGTATAAATCATAATAAGCGAGATGTATCCGAAAAATAAATATTAGTATAATACATTTTTTTAGGTTTTTTAACATTTTTTTTAGGTTTTTTAACATTTTTCTTTCTTTCTTTTAACCCACCGTTAGTCGCATCATGGTCAAAATGAATGCACTTAATTTATACTTATGATTTTTGCAGAATTTATTGTTCAACATTTGTAAACCTTTTTTGTATATTTTTCAAAACTCATTAGCTATTATTACATATTGAAAACTATTCATTTTAACAGTTACTTCCAAAAATAAATAATATTGATATATTAAATTGGGGTCATATAGACCAACCCGCGACTAATCACGTTCCGAAAGATCTAATTGACTAATCACATTATGAGAACCAATATCATTTTAACACCTACATTTTATAAACTGCCTGCTTTATTTATAATATTATAATAATTTTTAATTTATTCTATTCTATTTTATAATTTTTTTTTTTTTTTTATTGTACACAAAAAAAAATCATTTTGTTTGTAAAAATACATAAAATAAGTATTAAATATTTTTTTTTTAGAAAAAACAAATTTTGGGAACATTTTCTTGCATATTGATTATTATTTAATATTAATAAAATTAATAAATTGTAGAAAATACCGTTGATGTTGTATAAACGTATTGTACGGTCAAAAAGACTGCAGCGCGACTAACTTCGGGTTAAACACAAATCAAAAAAACATTGACAAGTATTGGACTTTAAAAATCAACAAACATAAAAGAATATGTTACTCCCGATCCATACTTTTTTTTAACTCCCGCACTACACCCATAATTTCATCCATTACTAACTTCATCCTTTCTTCTGGCTTCTTAATTTAGAAAAATAATTGAAAAAAAAAAAGTTCAGTAATAATATTTAATTAAAAGCAAATTAAAATAAAAAAAAGAATATGTCATCCCATGCATTCTGCCCAAAATAATGTACAAATATAATTAAAAATAGATGTTCCAGTAATGTGTGAATGTAATGTCCTAAATAATATAATTGAGTAACATCGCTAGCGTCCACTCTTCATTTCTGAACAGAAGTTTTACTTCACACATCAAAAATCCACAACACTATCGGCCGTTTGTGACGAGCTGATACGTTTTGAAAATTATGTATCATTCAGAATTACTTCTAACCCTTCTCTCCAAACGAAAAGTCTGGTTAGGCATCGGTATCCACGCGCGTCATCGGTTACGCGCCAATACGCACGGAATAATTTAGTCAACACCACACGTACTCGAGGCCATTGCCATCGTACAATATTTTACGTACCACCGATCGATTTCACACCCAAATTTCGCCTAACATCCCTTCCCTTGTTCCGTGACCGAACAAAGAGTAATCTGTGCGCGAAGTAATCTCGCCAATCGTTGGCCTCATTCACCCGGATCGAGTCCAAAGCGACGATAAATAATTATTATTTAAAATTAATACGATCTAATAATAATTGTAGCTACCCTATCATTAACATAATCAATATCAACGTCTTGCTGCTAATGTTGTAATAATAGTAATAATAATAATTCTTATTATTGAAATTATAATATATCGTTGACTCCTAAAACCGCACATTTTTGGTATGTTACAACCGCACACATTTAATAGATTAATATCATGTTTAGACAGGTTAAAATTTCACAATTAGAAACAAAGTTTAGAGCGTCTTCCAAACTTTTTAGCAAAGTTGGTAAATGTTTTTTACGTTCATTATACATCGACTTTCTTGTTAAACTTACGTTCATTGCTTCCTATTATTGTATTATTGTCTACGGATGAAAATAATTCTTTGCGTAATATTTTTCGAGGTGGTTCATGAATGTCATTAACAGCCTTACGATTACACTCATTACGTACCTCTTTTGGATTTTAATTTTTACTGTCTCCGCTTCTTCATGTTTATGTGTGTTATTAGTTTTTAGTAAATTCTTCATTTGACTGCATTTTGTAATCGTAGACGTACAATTTTTAACAAACACTGTCAAAACACATTTCCACTATGACACTCTCAAAATTGTCGAGTAGTAACCCATTGCCTCCTTTTTACTCTTAATTACTTTAAAATCCAATACTATATTTAATTAAAAATGTTATAACAAACCTGCAAAAACCACTAAATATAGGTAAAGTTTACCTGGTAAACACTATTTATGTATACAAAAGAGACAAGATCGATAAAGTAAAACGAGTGGCTGCTGAAGTATTAAAACGTTTTAGCATGATTATTGAAGCATATTATTAGTTAATATGCACTAAAAATAGTGTGCGGTTTTTGTGTGTCGACTTTTTCCTGGTTAAAACCCAAAGTGTGCGGTTTTCGAATGCAATCAGTTTGGAGTATTTTGTTATAGAATGACCGATAAAATGTGTAGTATTGTCTACCGACTTTCTTCGATTCAAATCAAAGTGTTATAAAATAACCGATAAAGTGTGCGGTTTTTGTCTGTTGACTTCTTTCGATTCAAATCAAAGTGTGCGGTTTTCGAATGCAATCAGCTTGGAGTATTTTGTTATAGAATGACCGATAAAATGTGTAGTATTGTCTACCGACATTCTTCGATTCAAATCAAAGTGTGCGGTTTTCGAATGCAATCATATTGTAGTATATCATATAATTTGATTTTATCTTCTCAGTTAATATGCACTAAAAATAGTGTGCGGTTTTTGTGTGTCGACTTTTTCCTGGTTAAAACCCAAACCGTGCGGTTTTCAAATGCAATCAGCTTGGGGTATTTTGCTATACAATGACCGATAAAATGTGCAGTTTTGTCTACCGACTTTCTTCGATTCAAATTAAAGTGTGAGGTTTTCGAATGTAATCAGCTTGTGGTATTTTGTTATACAATGACCGATAAAGTGTGCAGTTTTGCTACCGTCTTTTGTTCATTCATAATCAAAAGTGAGCGGTTTTCGAATGCAATCAGTTTGGGGCGTTTAGTGTTATAAAATAACCGATAAAGTGTGCGGTTTTTGTCTGTTGGCTTTTTTCGATTAATAATCAAAAGTGAGCGGTTTTCGGATGCAATCAGCTTGGGGAATTTAGTGTTATAAAATGACCGATAAAGTGTGAATTTTTGCTACCAACTTTTTTCGATTCATTATCAAAAGTGTGCGGTTTTCGGATGCAATCAGCTTGGAGTATTTTGTTATAGAATGACCGATAAAATGTGTAGTATTGTCTACCGACTTTGTTCCATTCACAGTTATACACATATAACTGTAATCTTAATAATTAATCCAAAATATATATAATGTGTTCAGGAAAACACAAACTTTTAAATAAAAATCTCGATCAAAAAACAGAAACAAAGAGCCTGATATGCCAAGAGATGGTCCAATACAATTTACAATTTTAGCTCCTAAATTGTCCATCTCTAAATTCTTCAATGCCAAAATAAAATGTAGGAATAATTTTAATATTATTTATAATATAATATATTATATAATAATAATAATATATTATATAGTATACAATAACATTTAACACTTTCAACGTGTCAAATTAATGTTTAATATTTATTCAAGTAAGTTTACAAATAAAAAAAACATATTAAAAAAAAAAAAAAAAAATACTATGCTAGATTATTACACTTTTATAACTCAAGATCAAACTAAATGTTTTAAGTTGATTAGTTGCTTTACTTCATATATCAACAATTTTTTTTTTAATTTTTAACCACTTTCACGTACACTCAACGATATATTCAGATATCTTTGTGTAAATGAAAAAAAACAAAATCATATAATTTCCTAATTAGTTTTTATTATTGTAAATTAATAATTGATGGTTAATTAAATCTATTTAAAATTATATCATCGGAGGGCATGCGCATGTCACTGGAATACGTATATTACTGACTATTTGTAAATTACCTACACTTATTACTAATTAAGTGGAGGTAAAATTGTTCACAATTTAACTGTGAGGACAACATTTTCTTTTAAAATGTATACTTTTTAGATTTGTTTTTAATTTGCATCGTTGAATTATATGAAAATAATTATTAAATAATAATATATAAAATAATATAATATAATATTATACGAATGATTAAAATATATAATAATAGAATAAAAATTGAAATAAAAATTAAAATACCTCTAGTCGTGTAAAAAGCAAATTATTTAATTTATTTTGTTCATTTATAACTTAATAAATATTAAATTATTTTAAATTGGGTTGTTATCTAAAATATTTAATAAATGTTTTTATATTTATTTCTTTTCGGATTCGAGATGTAAAACGTATATTGCACATATATTATTATTTGTACGACCATCGAAGTTTGAAATCGTGTCACGGCGATTCATTAAACTTGTCCCCTCTACCACTACACAACGCCGACCATTCCAAGGTTTATAGATAATAAATTATTATATAATCTATAAACCTTGCAACCATTCTACAGTTTTATCACATCTTACCGTTCAAAAGTTATGGAAGTTCCAAGTTGCAGTGATTACGCGTGTATCGGCACTCGTCGCTGGGCTCCTCGACGGCTTCGCTCCGCTCCGCAAATCCAAAATATCCCTCGACTTGCTATGCTACAACACCTCAAGTAGTTCAAATGGTAATTAGTAATTACCAATTGTTGTATCAGTTATCATAAAAGATAAAAACAATAAATAAAGTCCTCCGCGCGGCATTATAGTAGTGTTGCGCGCACGCGCTTAAACGTAAAATCGTTAACTTTGGGAAACTAGAACTTCCAAAATAATCATTTCCGCAAATTTTTTTTGTACCATCGTTCTAAACTCGTCAAAACAACTCTACAAAAAAAAAAAAAATAAAAAAAAAAAAAGGTGACCGGTAAACTAGACTTATACGGAGGGGTCAAGTTAAATGAGTCGCCGTGACACGATTTCAAATTTCGCCCGCGGTTTCGCCTGCTGTTGATAACCGCGGATCTCGTTGATAACGTTTTCCACACGGAATACCCTTTATTTGACCCCGCCGACCCGTATTCTACCGTATCACCGTTTTCGTTTATCGCTGCACTCGCCAACACACAACACCGTTGTCCATTAATTGTCCATCTACTTGTCTCCGTTCTTGATCTTTTTCGATCCGGTTTGTTTTCCAATCCACAATACACTCAAAATGATGATGATCACGAAATCCACGACAATGGTTTGCCTGTGAGTATAACACACGCGGCCTACGAGTGTGGTCTCGGTTGGACATCTTTTTTCTCCTTCACGGAGTCCCGTCCGCCTGCGTTGACCGTCTCAGCGTTTCGGTTACGGACGCACGTCTAGACCTACCGTGCTATAATCATGTTTTACATCATTCTCGTTGTTTACAGAAAAGGCGCCGCCACCGCTCAACAGCAAAACCGTTCCATGGCCACGTTGAAACAGATTCAGATGCGTCTCAAGTCAGTGACGAACATCCAGAAAATCACGCAGTCCATGAAGATGGTGTCCGCTGCGAAGTACGCTCGTGCAGAACGTGAACTGCGTCAAGCCCGTCCGTACGGTGAGGGCGTCAAGGTATGCTGTCTAATAAATATAAACATTTTGTATCACATTTATTATGTTTAAAAGCTTGTATTTGATTGTCTGTGGGCGTATAATACATTTTTAGGCCTTTTTCGAGAAATCTGGTGCAACCGAAACATTAGAAGGCACGGTTGACAACAAGCTGATAGTTGCCATTACATCTGACCGTGGTCTCTGTGGTGCTGTTCACACTAATGTAGCTAAGACCATCCGTAATGAATTGAGTCTTGAAGCACCAGATGCTGGAACAAAAGTATTTTGTGTTGGCGACAAGTCTCGAGCACTTTTGCAGAGGTATAATTATATTAAAACACATTTACCTGCTACGGTACTTTTCATGTATTGTTAGTTACTCTTAAAACCTAAATATTTCAACTATTGTAATACCCAAATACATTTAGTATACTATGAATACCTTCTTATAATTATTATAACAAGTTTTAAGAGTATTTTTAAAATTAATACTTTTAATTTTATTTATAATTAAAATTCTTTATTACTATTGAAATATTAATAATTACTTAAAATATATGTGTGTACTACTTAAGCATCTTGATATTGTAGCAATTTTTAATTCTATTTTCATAAATAAATAAAATAAATACATAAAAATAAAGGCAATAATTGAAGGGTTGGTGGGAATAACGTGCTATGTGACAATTTAAAAATTGTTCAGTATCAAGTTAAAACAAAATAACTTATATTATTTCATTTAAATATATAATATATTATTTGGACTGTAAGTAGCATGTACTTCCAACTTCAAACATAATCATTTTTTTACATCATATTTAAAAAAATTACAATCTTATATTTGCACATGTTTACATTTTTCCAGTTATTCATATTGATTGTATGTTTTCGTCCATTCATTACATGGTTAACATCACTATTCGATAAATTAATATTATTCGTACTTGTCATCAAAGGATAAAATGTATACAATCGCAAAAGTTTATACGTCGCATTGCGTGTCATAGTTATTTACTATTAACTGTTCATTATTTATATACAATTTTCTAGTTAAAGAAATTATTTACTATGTTTATTTATTGCTATATTCAAGCATTTCATTTATATTCACAAAATATTATTACTGAGTTATATATCTTATATAGTATATTATATTGAATAACAATTCAATGATTTTTATTAGTACTAATAGTATATAAACATTATATTAAAAGTTTCACATTTTAATTTATTCATGTTAGTTATTATATATTAATAAAACTATTTTAATAAATTGCATATTTTTTATGTTTAAAACTTATAATTACAGTTGAAAAAAAATTGTAATTAATATAATCAATTATATTTTGTTTGAAGTGCTTATAAATATTTGATACATTTTATGATATGATATTGCATATTGAAATTAATATTGAGAACATTCATTGTATTTATACATATATATTCAATTAAATGAAAATTCAGTAACAATATTTTAATTTCCATAAACAAAAACTATTGATGAATTTAGTGATATTTAAATATATTTGAATCAAATCAGTTTTAATAAATATCATGATGTTAAATCATTAAAAAATGAAAATTCATTTTGTTATACCTAGTCAAATATTGACTGAAAGTGAATTGGCTTCTTAAATATTAATTACAAAACATTTACAACTTCATAAATATAATTTTTTTTAAATATATTCTATACCTAAGTGTAATTATTATGAAGCGCTAATACTCCTTTGAGCAGTACAATACGTTTAATATAATTTTAGTTTTTAATAGTTAATGTTTTTATAATACTTATATTTATTTATTTTTTATGATAATTATTTTAATTTTTATAGTCTATTACAAATTTGTATTATTTTGTATTATGTTAAAAATTAACCGAATTACTAAAAAAAATCATTGAGTTAGTTATAATTAAAATTAAAAGATATGTACGATAAAATAAATGCTATTTTATTATTTTTATATTCATGAGTTACTCAAAAAAAAGTAGCTAACAATAATATATATTTATTAAGACATGAATATTGTTATACCTTATGACTATGGACTATTATGAGTAATTATTAAAAAAAATTTTTTTTACATATATAATAATATGCATTGCACAAAAATGTCTCATTATAAAAGGTAAATACAGCATTTTTCATTTAGAATTAATAAGTACATTTTTATTCTTAATTAATTGGAGAAATTACAACCTATATAATAGACATTTAAAAAAATAATTTTTGTTAATATATATCTTAGATTAGTGATTGGTATACTATTTTATAATTATTAGCAACAAATAACATGTGATAGATTAATGTATTATTTTCTGATATATGATAGAATTTTTACATTGACTCAATTGAACTAATTATAAAGTTATCATCTTAGGGTTGTACTTGATTAAATATATCAATAAACATTTTTTCACATTTGGTTTGATTAATTATTGATTCTTAACCATCATTATAGAAATTTTGATTGAATATAATTTTATAATTATAAAAGTAATTAAATCAAACTTATTTATTAAGCTTTACTGAAAATTCCCATAAGATATCATCACCTAATTGCTTTTTAAAAATTACTCTTTTTATTATTATTAAATTTATTCAATTAAGTATAAATTTAATTTCTTTTCTTTTTTATTTTTTATTTTTTTTTTTGTTATTTATTAATTTCATATTTTTATATCTAATTTAAGAAAATTAGCTTGTTGAATAGAAAATTCATGTTCAATTATCAATTATTCATTTTCTAAAAATGTATAAATGTGTAATAATTTTATAACAACATTAAAGTGTATTTAATGCGAGTAAAAATCTATGCAATAAATTAAAATTAATTCGAAATAAGACAATTAAAATATTATGTATAAATATAAAATGTTAAATTAATTTCTTAAATAATTTTGACATAATATATGGTATGTTTTAATAAACTAAGGATCTAATTTTTATTAATCTTTTTAGACTTTATTCTGATAACATTGCTGTAGTAGCCAACGAAGTTGGCCGTAAGCCACCTACATTTTTGGATGCATCTAAAGTAGCTAATCAATTGGTTAAATTAGATTACAACAGTGGAAAAATTATTTTCAACAGATTCAAGTATATTTTATTACTATCAAATTATTACATTATATTTGTGTGTACATATTTTTTCTTAATATTGAATTATATTTTGTTAAAGGTCTGTGGTATCCTATCAAACTGAGGAAGTCCCATTATTGAGTGTAAAAACAATGTTAGCTGCACCAAAATTGCAGACCTATGATAGTATTGATGAAAATGTTATGGAATCATACCAGGAATTTACAGTAGCTGCTTTATTATACTACACAATGAAACAATCAGCCTGTAGTGAACAGTCTTCAAGAATGACAGCTATGGACAATGCTAGCAAGAACGCCGGTAATTAAAATGATTAATCATAACAATGTCAATATGATTATGTTGACTCTAAAACCTAATCTGTTTTAATTATTTTACTTAGGTGAAATGATTGGCAAGCTCACTTTGACATTCAATCGTACAAGACAGGCTGTGATCACCAGAGAATTGATTGAAATTATTTCTGGAGCGGCAGCTTTGGAGTAGAATTCCAAATTTTTGTTAAATAATCCGAGCGTTGAATTAATATAGAGATTTAGGACAACAGTAGTTGCCCAACCGAGTATCACTACATTAAATAATACTAAATAATGATTCCTTTATACATTTTTTTTTTTCAATTTAAGTTCCATATTTATACATTTGTGAAAAAAGATTGTTAAAACAATAAAGCGATCAGTGGTATTTATCGATGAGTAGAAATTTTTGTGTACATTTTTTGGTTGTATTTAAAATTATATATTCATAGAAAACTAAAGGTTATGAAGTATAGTGGAACATTATTGAAACATGTTATCATAAATTTAAAATATTGGATAATTTCAATCATAAATTAGTTGATATAATTAAAGAATGACTCAAGGCAATATTTTATGTTACACTCAGTTTAGTTAATGGAACATTTAATTTTATTGGAGATTTACCTAAAAAGATTAGATAATTTGGGATAAAAAAAGTATTTTAAACTATCTGATATATAAATTGGCTCAAATTCATATAGCTTCATATTTCTGCTGTTAAAATATTTTTGTTGAATGATACTAAATTTCATTGTTATAAGAAAAAAGAATGTAAGATTTTTTTTTTTTTTAAGTAATTAAAATTACATTAAAAATGTCGGTAATATTAATAAAATTAATTATTTTAACCACTTTTATGATTATAATTAATTTTGTTAATGCACTTAATTACATTTTATGAATGAAACAAAAATTATATTTTGACCTATTCAATTTGGATGAATATATTTTCCTAATAATCAAAAAAAAATTGTTGCTTCTCATACATTATAATATAATATTCATTAAATATTAAAAATAGTAATTCTTTATCAAATATTTAAGAAAAAGTTCATATAAATGTGTCAATAAATAATTATTGATTTATTAAAAATAATTTAAATTTAATTCTTTATAAAAATTATACAATTATTCAATCGTAAAATATATGTTAAAACTATGATTGTAACTACTTGCTTAAGCCTATGGTTAAAAATATTTATATATTAAATATAAAATAAGACAGAATAAGTAAAACTAAATATTAAAAGTGAATTACAGTATTATGAATAAGAAATTGTTTTAAATAAATTAAATATAAGATTTTTACTAATTATTTCATATTTATTTATTTTTAATTGTAAAAAATAATTAATATTTATTAATGTATAATTATAAAAATAATATAAAATTTATAAACGGTTTTTAATTTTTAAAAATCTGTTATCAAAAACATGGAGAATAAACTCTAATTATTATTAAATTCAATATTATGGGATTTGGAATAAAGAATGAATTTTTTTTTATTCCCAAACACTTAATGTTAAAATTGAAATAATTTACAAACATGATATATTACATTCAGCTAGTTAAAATTGCTTAATAATTTCACTAAACTCTGTAATACACATTAAATAATTATGTCCCTAAGACATTTATTTGATTATTTTTAAATATACTTATATAAATACATTGATCATTATTTGTAGAAGTGTATTATATTATTATTACTATTCAATTGTTATTTTCATAAGCTAATAATTTTAGTACATTTATAGTACTACATAAATTTATACATCATAAATTACACATCTAATAAATTAATGAATCTTATACGATAACTAATTTTCACCATAAATGGATACATTGAAGATTCTTTTGACTGGTCAATCCAAATCAATTTTTCAATCATAAATTACACATTGAAAAATTGATTTGGATTGACCAGTCAAAAGAATCATTTATACATTTATTTTTGGTGAAAATTAGTTATCATATTAGATTCAATAATTAACAAAGTAGTTTTATTCACTTACAACACAATATCAATAAATAGTTGAATAATATTTTTAGAAATTAGTATTCTTAATTAACAATGTACATATTTTATAATATATTCTTTATAATTTTTTATTAATAATTGAATGACTGTATCTTTAATACTTGAAGTTCTAATTAAGTAAATAGTTTTGACGGTTAAAAAAAAGTCGATGTGCTATGCAATTGAGCCTAGAGTCACATTAGTATACATAGTTGTAAAAATATACAGTTGTTGATGACAAGTTTATTCTCATTGAAACTATGGTATTTTGCTTAAAAATGTTTGTTCAAAATCAAGTATCTTAAGAGTTACAAATGCTCCACTGTCTGAGTTGTAATTTACATCTTACTCGTATATCTAAAGTCTTGATTACTAATCAAGTTACTCAGAGTAAGTATTATTGTTATTATTCTTTATTGCCTTACTCATATATTGTAATATATTGCTTATATTATATATGTTTATTGCTTGTAATGATATTTTGAAGAATATTGATTATATGATAGTAATATTAAACTCTTAAGTGTAGAATAGGTACAAACTATAAATTAAACGAGAAAAAACCTTAAATTGATCATTATAATCATTTATAAAAGTATTATGGTTTCATCTGTTTAGTATATATTTTCTTTATGAAAACTGAAAGCTATACATTAATAAGTGACCTCCGTGTTCAAATATTTTCAACAACGAATTTGTTCTTATGAACCAATACCTATATCTCATTGATTACAGATACTTGTTTGTACCAGAGGTGTGCAAAAAACTTTGATATATAGGTAGATACATCGATGTTTAGTCATTAATACATCGAAATAAATATCGATGTTTTGCTTCGATGTAATATCTATGTTTTGAATTTTTTGTAATACAATTTTGTCTCGTACCAAAAGTTATCACCCATGTTTTCATGTTTATTGTACTTTGCGCCACACCACACAACAATTTTTTCATCAAAAAGAAAGACATAAATTTGACATTTAAAGAATTTTTTTGTTTATTTAAATTTTTCCATGTTCTGAAAAAATTAGATGTTAAAACATCGAAAAAACATCGATGTTTTTCTCGAAAATCCGATTTATCGACAACATCGATGTTTTAAGTTTCGATGTATAGATATATCGAAACATCGGTGTTTGAAAAATGTTGCCCATTTCTAGTTTGTACTAGTGATGAGGAGAAATATGTCAAATTCAGTGTTTCTTACAATTTATTTTAAATAATAACACATCCCAGAGCATACGAGTAACCATAGTGGATAGCAAATGTTACTAAGATGAATAAGTATGCGTTGAAGAAAAATGCGATAAGAAATCTATTTGTTATAAGCTTAAAGTCAGTTTTCACTATACCGACTGAGAAAACCGATTGGCCATTTCGAAATTGGCATGCGTTCTCAAACATTTTTATTCAGTCGCGTACGGTATTCGGTTTCGCCAAGATAAGCAATGAGGAAGATGTTATTTTTGTAGCTACAGCTGCTTTAATTGTTGATTCTTGTATATATACATGTATAATATAACAGTACGATTTTATTTATTTTTTATTAGCTTTCAATATTCAAATTATTGCAGCTCAACAATTACAACTATGTAAACTACCAAATAAATAAAAATAAATAACCAAGAACAAACGTTATGAGTATTTAAGTAAATAAAATACAAAAATAAATAAATAAATAAAATATATAATGCTAAAACCAAATTAATAATCCAACATTTTCGTAAGACTTTAGTGTACTAATAATAATGGATATAAGGAAGGAATTAATAACAATTTGTGAATCAGCTGAGATCATATTGTTACTACGTAAAAATTGAATTAGTTTTTAACGTAAATTAGTAACATTGAAGAAAACGTAAGTGAAGTTACAATTAACTTCCTCGGCATAACGAGTACAAACAGGAAAAATATTTGAGGAGGGATTAAAGGAAGTAAATTTTGTCTTAATATAATCCTAGAAAACCGAATGATGCATCGGTTTTCCAAACTTAGATTAGATACAGTTCAGATTATAAATGAGATCTAGTTAAAGATTATTTATGGAATCACTGGAATTAGAGCTCTATTCTATATAGCAAATCCGGCTGCTACTGATGACCACATGTTTTGCCAAGCTCAATTGAAACTGATTTTGAGTAAATTTAAGATATTTAATTATACATCTATTTTTCATTTTCATCTTAATCAGTTCCAAAAGAAAAACTAACTTCAAGTAGAACATTATGACGTTTATTTCTGTACTTACAAACCGTTATTCAATAGCAAAGCACGCTCGCAGTACATTTCTATTAAATTTAAACTTTTATATTCACTCCATTTTTTATTTTTTTTTTTGTCAAAATGTATATATCAATTTAAAAAATAACAAAATGAAATAAGTAGACAACAATAAAAATTTTAGTTGGAACAAGATGGAAGCTAATAAAAAGATGAAAATTTATTTTTCACCGTCGTGATTTGTGTATGCCTCGATAAAATTTATAACGACATGGTTAGTAAAAATATATTAGATTGTCGATATTAATATAAAACCTTTGGCAGTGTTAGGAAAGAACGTCGTTCGTGAACACGGGCGTTCACGTTCATATTTTGCGAACGACACGCAAACGTCACTTGTTTTTTCATTTAGAATATAAACGTGAACGACCTTTATATTTTTAATGAATTTGTACTATTATTGGGGCGTTAAAATTGTTCAACCATTTTAAAAATATACGTATGAATAATAAATATTGATTAATATATGTTTAAGTATAGGTTCTAAATATAAAGTAAAATATACCTAATACATTTTGTAAAAGTCTCATTTATACTGAACGCAGGTTGGTGATTTGTAAATATAAAATAAAAAATGTAAATGAATGCGTTCGTTTTTTCACAGAGTTTGAACGTTCACATGTTAACTTTAAAAAAAAATGAACATGAACGAGTTTAATTTTTAAGTGAACACCGTCCTTGGGTACACGACAAAAAGCTTAATTTTTGATGTTAAAATAACAAATTGAATACGTTGACCAACCTTTTAACTTGACTTTTTTAAAAACCATAAAACTTTTTTCTGTGATTTGATACATCTTACTAGATTTATCTTGTACAGTGGTGCAATTAAAGTGAAAACATATTGATAATACTGAATAGAAATAATAATACTCTCCTATATTGATACTACCAATTTGGTAGTCTACAGATATTACAAATATGTTATTCAACCAATAAAATAACATACGTAACATTTCATGTTTAAATCAAATACGACTTATTGATGAATATTACAACCTAGCTTCTTTTTTTTTTAATTCCTAAGTTTTTTTGATGGTACATTTTTTACACATATTCTTTATATTATTCTATCCGCTTTTCTAAGTCGTTTTAAAATTAACAATATAATTATTAAATGCAGATAATTAACAGTGAAAAACTTAAATGTATAATGATCTTAACATTAAAACTTCGGGAATTATAATTAATATTATAAAATCTAAACCAACTAAATTAAATAGCAAACATAAATTATTCATATAATGTCGGAGATTAAAATTATTTTAATATGCAATAGTATAAACCATTATATTAAATATCAAAATGAATCATGTTTAAAGTTTTTTAGCTGCAATGTTCGAAAAACAAAGAACAGTTCTTCATTTATTAAAATATTTATATCGGCGGCTTTATGTATGTCGTATAAACATCATAAATAAGTCACACATACGAAACTGATAAAGATAATTAATATTTAACAAATAAGCGCTCTCATAACATTTTATCGAGTAAAATGTATTTGTGTTTATTAATAATTTCAGCGGGAGCTAGTTATTTGCACCAAAATTAAGGAAGTATGTAATTTAGCTCCGAGGCAATGTGAAAAACAGTTCCGGAGTAGTCGTCGGTTCAAAAGCAAAAAAAAAAGGTTGTATGTATACAATCGCAGGTAGTCCAAATAGTAATTTGTAACAGTTTGAACCTATCCATGTATTTAACTATGGAGTATTCGATTATCTGGTCGGCTGCATCGTTGACAAAGTCACGGTGAACAACACAAGACAGATTGGTTAGAATGACAAATGTTAAAAATAATTTTATGGTTTTTTGGTATTTGGCGATTTGGTATCATACCAGTGCAATATAAATTTCTTTTTTTCTTTTTAATTTTATGAGTATAATTATATACTAATTACTCTTTTGTATTCATTTTTTTTATTGAATAAATTTGTTGTCACAAATTACAAACGCATTTAAAGAAAAATGTTGATGCAAATTATATATGCTGTATATATTTTGGGTAATTTTTTGTGTACATTATCTATAGCCACTTCGAATATAAAAGTATAATACGATCATCTTCCTATTGGTTATTTCACTATAATTATATATATTTTTATTTGAAACCGTTGTAACAATAGTTTACCGATTCTCTCAAATGAAAATGAAAGGTTATTTATAATCAATAGAAAATCAATAATAAGTTTATAAACGATAAAAAAAAACGTTAATTATGTTGTGCCAACATCAACGCAACGGCTTGACCTACTTACAAATATAATGAAGTCTTCGAGACGATTAAAATATTTAAAGATAAATAAGACATATACTACCTGCAGGTTGTTTTATTTTATCCTCGAAGCCGAATTATGATTAAATGCCATTTAAAATAAATTTATTTTTACTGAATTTATTATAAATAGTTTTTTTCTTCAGATTATAATCGAAGCAATGATTAATTTTTTTTTTTGATTTTATTCCAAATTTTTAAGTCGTACATTCATTCCAAGTTGTTTTATAGCGTATATTTTTAATTACATATTCTAAAACGTAGTATTTTTCTGAAAACTGTAAGTCGTATTTTGCACCGGATGCCAATATTTGAAGGGCGTTACAATGGCCAGGGACTAATGGCACTTAAAAGTATATTTTTCATTGATTATGCTTGTGTTGAAAATGATTTGCTTGTTAAAAATAATTGGTTGAAAAATAACACATAATCAAGTATAGTATACATTTAAAATTTTTACTAGCTTAATAGTAAATATTATATAAAATGATTGAATAAAATTGTTGGAATTTATTTTTAATTAAAATCCTATAGGTATCGTATATATTTTAATATTTTTTTTGGATTATGAGACATAACTTACGGTGATATTTATTAAAATAATTAAAATATACGTATGCCTATTTATTAGGATTATTTTAAATCGTAAATTAAGTATATTTTTACACAAAAATTATCTTATTTTACTGAAAAGTAATTAAAAATGTACAAAAAAACTTTAAGTACACCGATATGAGTTGCACACTTTTGACAACTTATCGTACTATGTTAATATCTTATATCATATCAATTTTTAAATTTATCATACAAGTATAATCTAATCTTTAATAATAAATTAAATGTAATCAAACAATAACGCCGTATTGTAAGCAATAATATTCATTGTTAACATACGTATATAAATGTTTTATTTATTTTATTTTTATTTTGTTCGGAAAAAAAAATATTAAAAAACAAAAAAAATACCATAAAAATCCATTAGATATGCCTTAAGACTTGTAGTCGTATAAATTGTATTGCTTGATAAGGTAACTGTTTGTACAATGAAGATTTATGAGTGTAAATAAATAAATTACATTTGTATAGTGTATGCTATAACTGGTATACAATAAATTTGATTAATATGTACATTTTAAATTTATATTTTGTACTACATTATGTACACAAGCTATACGTGCGATTCAGAATGATTATTTACTTTGCTTAAAATTTCTTGTGAACTCAATTTTTGTAGTTATGCACTGCTTAATATGCAGTGTAGCAATTAAGTTATACCGACATAATAATGTGTTTCTCAAACATTATGGCTGCTAATACATTGACCTATAATTGAAACAATTTTAATAGGATTATTTATTAACTCTTTGTTTAAATTTTTTAAATTTTTAAATTTGAATGGTTACTGAAACAAATCAAGATAAATAAATTGGAATGTATTAAAGGAAAGAGAAAAATGTAAGAACGTCTCAGCAGCTAAAAACCGAAATGGTTAATAAAGTTTAAAAAAAAAGAAATGTCTTGCGATCATAATTTTTTTTTATTTTATTCACGAATATTATAATGTTAAATAAGTAATAATTTTTAAAAATAAAGTTGTAAAAAAAAACATATTTATTTTATTATAAAATAAATTATTATTATTGTAAAATATATTAGTTGATAATTTCCATTGGTATTTTATTAAAATTTTTATTTCTTTTTTAAAATTTTTCTTGGTCGTTCTATTGTTTTAATGATAAATCGTAAACTTAAAGATAACAGTTTTATAACTACAACCAACCTGGTTATGTCAGTAACACTGCAACAAATGATATTTTTTATAATAGATTGTTGCATAAGAATATAAATTAAATTAAATTAAATTATAAAGGTCAATGAATTATTTATGATAAAATCAAAATTTTTGAGAATTTCATTGTATCAGTTATGCAATTTGATTATATTAGTTCATAATTATTTAAACTAAATAAAAGTACTTAAATGTTGTTTTAATGTCTAACCTGATTTAATCCAAAAGTCAAAATTGAAATAAAAATATTCTATAATATGGCCCGGGATTGGAATTAGTTGATACAGACTATGGGGGATATTGATAAACGGGCGTCGTTCATAACCGCACACTTTCTAAGCAGGTCGTCGTTTAAAACCGCACACTTTTATATCTCAATCCCACATTTGTCCGCCAAATTAAACCGTTCAATACCGTACACATTGATTTATAAATATCAATAACAATATTATGATTTTGCTGATTACATATTAGATAATTATATTGAGACCAATAATTTTTCACCAATATTGTGGGCAGAAGAGCCCAATAAAAGTACAAGAACGACAAACGGCGTAGAAAGTTACCATAGTCAACTTAGGTATGAATTTTATGTTCCACATTTTACTATATTTCATTCGTTAAGAATATGAATTTAAAATAATAAATATATTTTGAGTTATTATTAAATTATTTTTTCTTTTTTTCTTCTTCCAGATAGATGTGATAAAACAACAACAGATAATTACTGAAACCAAATTTCGACTCATATGAAACGGCAACGTGAACCGTACTCGCAAAGTATGAGAAAGAAAAATTTATTTTAAATGTATATGATCGATTCATTAACAACGAAATTAGCTTGATTGATTATTTAAAAACAGTAGGATGTAAGTTTATTCCAATTTAATTATATATTGAATTATTTTATATTATAAGTTTTAATTAATACTAAATTATTTTTTAATTAATAACAATAAAATATGTTTTTAATATTAATTTAATGTAAATTAATTTTTAACTGCCAATCAAATGAGTGCAGTTTTAAACTATCGGCCTTCCAAATTTCCCTTTTTAACAATAAAATAAATGTGTGCGGTATTGACCGATGTAAAATGTACGGTTATGAACGGTAAGTGTGCGGTTTTGATGACCGCTGTGATAAACAGCTACACAACATTATTTTTACGATACTATTGAGTTTAGGTAAAACAAATATTAAAAAGAACCGGATGGGCCTCGCTCTGCTGTACAGTTAGGGGTGGAGTGCACCTCGCTTATAGGATAGGTCATTATTATAATGGATTTGTTAAATTTGAATGCAATGATAGATATCATTGTATACGAATAACGATTCTGAACGGAGTTCATATGTTAGTCTAGAATATAATACAATGTTATTTATAAATATTATATAAGTATATTTTATTTTTAAACGAAAAATTTAGAAAAACCGAAAATTTAAATTGTCTATAAATAAGTCAAAATATGTCAAAATACTTTGAAATTTTAACCATGTATAGAAAACGTCAATATAAAGATTTAATGATAATTTCAAGTTGTTGCGGTTTTTCGTTTTTGAGTTAGGGCATTTTAAAAAAACCGATATCATTTGTCAGTCTAGAACATTCTACATTATATTATATTTTACATGTAATTTTATGTCAATATTCGATGTTCAAACGCTTATAAAAAAAAATTGTACCTATGGATTTTAATAATTTTTGAATGACATTAAGAACTACTTCTGTGGAATCTTCGATTAAATTTTCAAGTATTTTGTAGAAGCCAAATTTTTTTTATCACCGATTATAAAAATAAAATGTAAAAAAATCGAATATTTTAAATGACTATAAGTGGCTTAAAAATCAATATAATATTTTGAAAAAAATATTGCATAAAAGAAATACCAATCTTAACAGCTGGTAGAAATTTAAAAATCTGCGACTTATACTTTTTGAATTATAACAAATATTTAAAATCGTCTGAGAATAAATCGCTATTTTATGCAATTTCGTAAATATTTAAATTTCAAACAGTCATACAATTTTTTCCTCTTAGTCCGGTAGAAATTTTTTTAAAGATTTTTGAAGAGTAGCTCATAGATAACCTAGTGTTAAAATTTTGAACCTTAAGTATGAACAAAAAAAATTTTATGAATTTTTATCTACAAAATAACATGCAAATTATCGTGATTTTTACACATTTTATACAAATTTGAGAATTAAGGGCTTATAAAAAAAAATTGAGTTAACCGATCACCGATATTTTTTATTTACGATAAGTTTAACTTATTATAAACCTAGTATAAAATTTTCAAGAGTTTTCGCTCAATCAATTAAATTTTATAGATGTTTAAAAACAAAAATTTAACAAAAATCGAAAATTTAAATTGTCTATAAATAAGTCAAAATATGTCAAAATACTTTGAAATCTTAACCATGTATAGAGAACGTCAATATAAAGATTTGGTGAAAATTTCAAGTTGTTGCGGTTTTTCATTTTTGAGTTAGAGCATTTTAAAAAAAACCGATATCTTTGTCAGTCTAGAATATTATACAGTATATTATATTTTACATGTAATTTTTTGTCAATATTCGCTGTTCAAACGCTTATAAAAAAAAATTGTGCCTATGGATTTTAATAATTTTTGAATGACTTTAAGAACTACTTTTGTGGAATCTTCTATTAAATTTTCAAGTATTTTGTACGAGCCAAATTTTTTTTATCACCGATTATAAAAAAAAAATGTAAAAAAATCGAATATTTTAAATGCCTATAAGTGGCTTAAAAATCAATATAATATTTTGAAAAAAATATGACATAAAGGAAATACCAATCTTAACAGCTGGTAGAAATTTCAAAAATCTGCGACTTATACTTTTTGAATTATAAAAAATATTTAAAATCGTTTGAGAATAAATCGCTATTTTATGCAATTTCGTAAATATTTAAATTTCAAACAGTCATAAAATTTTTTCCTCTAATTCCGGTAGAAATTTTTTTAAAGATTTTTGAAGAGTAGCTTATACATAACCTCGTGTTAAAATTTTGAACCTTAAGTATGAACAGAAAAAATTTTATGAATTTTTAACTACAAAAAAACTTGCAAATTATCGTGATTTTTACATATTTCGTATAAATTGTAACTTTGAGCACTTATAAAAAAAAATTGTGACTTACGATTTTAGATTTTTTTTTATCAGTTAAGGAACAACTTATAAGAAACCTTGTATTAAATTTTCAAGATTTTCTAGGCAGCCAAAAAAATTTTATCGTTATTTAAAAAAAAAATACTTAAAAATATTGAAAATTTCAATTGTCTATAAATAGCTTAATAAAAGTCAAAATACTTTGAAAATTTAATGGTGTATAGAGAACGCTAATCTAAACATTTGGTGAAAATTTCAAGTATTTACATCGATTAGTTTTTGAGTTATAGCAAAATAAAAAATTTGATTATGTCAAAAACTGGTTTTGCGTAAAAACTCCCGTTTTTCCCAAATTTTTTTATGGTTTTTCCCGTCGCATTTAAAAAATATTGGAAATTTTTAACTTTTGACCCCCCAAAGTACCAAATAGATTCACTTTCCTTTCAGAAAAGTTGCTACATAAGGCAATCGAAGCATTTTTACTGCCCCAAAACGTGTCGACAGACACAAAAAAAAAAAAAAAAAAAAAAAAAAAAAACACACATCATTGTAAAATCAATACATTCTTCACTCCGTTCAGAATCTAAAATATGTATATGAATAATATAAACATAGGTAGATAGCTTGTTATTAAATGTTTAATAAGAACCCTATGTATTACCTTATTTTAATAATTATTAATAACATATTAAAACATTATTTTTAGTTAACAAAAAAGAATTAAATATTTATAAAAATCAACAAAATATTTTAGTTGTTTTTGTAGTTAACTTGAAAAATACTTGAACTAAGTAACTTTCTAAGATCATTCTTATATTAAAATAGCAAAATAAAAATTTTTTTTAAAACAATTTTTTCAGGAAGACTATTCTTATTTTCTACATTATTCTTACCTATTCTATAGGTCATTATTCAAATCACGATTTTAACAATTATACTAATCTTTTGTATTTAGTGCATTTTTTGTGCGACAATTTTTGCATTTTATGCATTGAACCCATTTTACTTTATAATAGTTGGACGAAAATAACTTGCAATAAACTAAACTTATGCCATCATCTTTGTCATCCTCGTCGTTTAAAATTAACTTCCCTTTTCCCAACTTTCTAGTTTTTGGTTGTCGTTTTTTTTATTTTCACTTAACTTTTTTATCTGTCTTGCATTTATTTGTTTTTTTAAGTTTTTCTTTCTCAGAAGTTTCACTATCTATAAGTATAGCAGTATGACGTATCCTTGGATTTATTCTACTTACTTTTCTTTGTGGTGCTTTTGGCAATGATCTAATATGTCCTTAATATGTTTTGGTATTATAATAAATAATAGGTTTAGATTGGACGGTAATTGATAACTCGAAGAATGATTTGAAGTGCCTCTGATTCCTCTTTTTCTAGTTGATTTATAAAAAAATTATTTATTTGTAGATCATTGACTTATCGTTTACGGTTTAATTCTTCTCCAATATTCAGTATTTACAGTCTATCTGTAGTATAGCCCTAGTATAGATATAAAATCAGAATCGGTAAAACGCCCTATTTGATGTCTTTATATGATTTTTAACCATTGATAAATAAATAAGAGATCATAATATTATAACCAAATAATGGCAAAGTAACAATATAATTTGCATTAATACATATTAATATGTCTCAAACAGTTATTTTTTAATATTTGTTATTATTGAAAAACGTTTGATGTTTAACTAATACAATAATTATAATAATTGTTAATTCGTATTATAGTCTTTATTTTGATAACATGCAATAATATAATAGAGTTTAATAACATGAGAAATTATTATTTTTAAAAACGACTACAAAATTACTTTGAACCAACAAATTTATTGTATAGATAATAACCAGGGCTAGGGACTTATAACACTTAAAATAATTAAAATAGCGCTTAAAAAAGCACTTAAAAACATCATTAAAAGCACTCAAATAAGCATTTCAAAAACTTAAATTTAAACAAAAATAAAAAATTTATAATATAATAATTAAAAAAGAAAAAAATGATCTAAAATAGGAAAAATAAGCAACAATTTCTAAATTTTCTTTTTACATGAACACAATTAAGTACTAGAAATATTTCGAAACTATCTTGAATATAAAATTTAAGATTTAAAAAAAAAAATATTAAAACAAATAAATGTAGTTTATATAATAAGTTTTTAATAAAAAAATCAAAAATAAATAAATCTTTATATTATAAAAAAAGTTTAACTTTGACTTTCGAGACATTTTGCCTTATTGTTTATGGATTTTCCAAAGGATTTTGTGAAAAATAAAATTTAAACGATATTTATAAATAGTTAAAAAAATCTGGGAAAGGTCAATAGCCTACGTCGTCGTTTATAATTAAGCAGAAGTATGCAAAAAAAGCAAAAATAATCAAAAAAACCGGAAATAAGCATTTTTTTTAAAAAATCGTCGAAAAAAGCAAAAAAAGAACATTTTCAAATTTCATAATTGAACGTGTTTTAACATAACATATATATCCATAACTCTCTGCTATTGTTTATGTAAATTAATAAAAATAAGCAAGTGCCGAGCCCTGATAATAACTAATGGATAGATAATCGCACAGTTTTGAATTTTTGTGTAGTAATGTATATGTAGTTAGTCTATTGATGATGTTGTATGACCAATATTAAAATTCTAATTCTTATTATTAGTATATCAATTTACCCCTACGGCCAAATTGACCCGATCTCCCGAGAGTAAATTACTTCGATAAATATTTATTGAAGAAACGATAATATTTGCAAAAATGATTATATTCTAAGCAAGTTACGCTGTACATGATTAAATATTTTAATTGTTTATGGTGTTATTACGAATCTACGCCCTTGTATTGTTCCTCACAAAAAAAATAACTTGTTTTTATTAAAAAAATTGATTTCGTAGTTAAGATTTTCAAGTATAATTTGTACTAAAACGAATATTCTCCTATTGGGACCATAAGCGATATTTTATTTTTACATGAGTGGTAATAATTAAATAGATTTTTATAACAGTATATAATCTTTTTGCATTATTCTCAATATTGATACTTTACTAATAATGTATTATTTATCCAATTGCCGTCACTCTACTCTTATGTTTGTATAGTTTTGGTCTTAATTTACTTTAATTTTAATATATTATTATTCCTCCGCTGCCTAATAGCTGGGAAAATATTTAATTTGTACCTATTTATTTTGTTGTGTGAATACGATATAATGATGATCTCAAGATTAGTCATGATTTTAGATATCGATTAAATGTAATTAAAAATACTTTTTAAGTTCTTCAACATCAATAAAATGTTAATATACATATATTAATTTAATTATCCATTATTATATTAATAATAGTTATTAACTACCAACAAAACAAATATTCATTTTACATAAAGTTCAAACTTATTTTAAATTCATTTTAATATTTTATTATGAACCATTGGGTGTATAATACTAAAGTACATAAGCGTACGCACAGAGGGAGGTCAGGTTGTTCCTCCTGCGGGTTGGATTTTTCTCCCGTAATTTTAAAAAAATATTACAAACTAATTTTATATAATAAATAATATGTAAACATTGCGTCTGCCGTGTTCCGTGTACAATGTTTTTGTGTTCAGCTTCACGCACCGCGCTCCGTAAGATACCGTGGGTATGAGTCTTCATAGATAAGCGGCAGTCATGGTGGTAAATATTAACTCCTACTCAGTGTTTATTTTAACGTGCGTTTGGACACATTTAGCGTAATTCTAAGAAGAAAATGCGCAGCTATAATTAAAGAAATGCGTAGTTACAATTTGCTTAGTTTGATTAGGGGATGAAAGAGGGAAGTTAGGGGAGGGGAGTATTTTAAGTCATATGCACTTTTAAAAAAACCTTAAAATAAGCCAGGCTTCTTCTGAAAGAAGAATGGTACTTAGAAGGGCTAAATGATTAACTATTGCTTAGAAATTGTAAACAATATAATTTATTCTATTCTTTTTTAAAAGTATTATATTATTAATATACAAATATATTGTGAAATTTCAATTATTATATTAAATTTGTATTTTAACTAATGATATGCCTATATAAAATAAAAATATCTTTATCAATAAAATTAATTGAACTGACTAATAACCAAAATAATATTAATTTATATAACTTATAATATAATCGAATAAATAATATGGGAAAGTACATATACAGTGTATATACTTATGTACATGTATTAATATACCCATATATATATTCTGCCACTTCCCCCTGTCAGCATGGTTTACGTTCGCTATGCTAAAGTATTAAGATCACACTTTAAAAAAAAATTATTGTGCATGTGATATAAATTAATATTTACTTAATTCGTAAAACAAGCTCTAACATATTTTTATAAAATGTACCATCATTGAACAAAAAATTTAATTTTAATACTTCTTATAGTTACCTCATTTTTTTAATATATTATAACAGAAAAAGTAAAAGAAAGTTTACTTTAACATATAGCAAAAATTTAAGGAAGAGTCTTGGTTAATTTAAAACAAAATAAAAATTAAAAATAGTTATTGTTCCGTTCAGAATTTAAAATATTTTAAAATAATAAAATTATAATCGAAAATTAATTATTATCTAAAATATAATCATATTTATCATAATATATCATTATATATACAGTGAAACCTCTATATAGTGGACAGCCACGGGGAATTAAAAATTGTCCACTATAGAGAGTTGTCCACTATTGAGAAAACCTATTACGCATACATTTATATGCGCATACATTTTTGCCGGGGAATTTAGAAGTGTCCACTGTTGGGAAGGGTCCACTATTGAGAGGTGTCCATTAATAGAGGTTTCACTGTATATATTGTGTGTATAGTAATAATACGTATATAAATTCATAAAAGTTTTTTTGTTTTTTAACTTTCATGATTACAAAATATGATGATAAATACTTAACTTAAATATAACTTTTGTAAACAAAATATTAATATCAAATATTTAACAGTGTTACGCACTGCACTCGATTAATTAAATTAATACATTTTTTCTTTTTATCATGTAGCTGCAACTTTATAATATATAATGGTACCTATTATATAGTAGTTGAACTTAAGGGTTATTTTTAACTTTCAAAAATATATTTTACTAATGAGTCACAGTCAAGTTCCTATATTTGTAATAACATTTCTTTCAAACTTATATAAAATGGTCTTATAGTTTGAGAAACTATTTGAATCACAAGCAATCAACTTCAATAAAACCGCCATGCAATTTGATTTTATCAATGTATACACCACAATTTGTTCGTTAAGTATTATTTATTCACTTGTATAAAGCCGTACAACGTTATCATTTTTTATCGATTAACACAAGTTAGAATAAAACAACATAATATCTCTGGGTGTAATTAAGTGTAAGTATGTTGTTTACAGTAAAATCAAATCCAGTTAAATTAATGACGCATCTTTATCATTTTTTTAAATTAATTTCTCTAATATTATTATGACATAATATTGACGTATTAAAAACGTGTTAAAAATGCCCGTGTTTACGACGATAAAAGTCTACTTCACCAAAAAAAAAAAGCTTTTTCTTGGAAATTGAATCATTGAATTTGATTTTGTTTTAGTGTTAACAATGTTTATATTTTGAGTGAAAATTATAAAAAAAAGAGTCGTATGTTCTAAACTAATAACTTAGATAATGTTTATTTTAATTTTAGTAAATTTGTTAAATTAAAAATTATGTGATCAATAGGCACTTATAATATTATAGTCATTTTATACTAGGTGTACTGAAATTGCTTTTATTCTGTATTACACATATTGATTGACAACCATAAAATCTTATCACATCATTCAGTTCAAACAGTATGATTGTATATTATACCCAGAGCTTACAGATTCATAAAAAAGTTTTGTTAGGTTATGTGATTTTTTTGATCTAAATGTTTAAATTTTATCTTCAACTGTCAATACTATAAAAATAATTGCCTTAGTAGTTTAAACATTAAGCATAACTAAAAATGTAGAAAAACTTATGTCCCTCACGTTACGTAAGTGTATTATTACGTACATCACTTCAGTAAACGACATTTATTATTTTAAACAAAATAGATAATACTTTTTTTAATTGATATTGATAGGTTAATAAGTTATATGTATAATTATAATGTATACGTACATTCTTCTTTAAAATATAATAGTTAAAATTTATATTGCCACATAAATACGAGTACAACAAAGTTAAATATTTATGATAGTTAAAGTTCAAGTTAGATCAAGTTCAAATATTCAAGCTAAAAATGTATTTTATTTTTATCATCCTTTTATGCCCTTAAATTTTGATTATTAAAGTTATTGGTATGTACTCCTACGACTGTTATAAAATTAATTTTACAAATCATAACTTATTAACTATGATGAGACAAAAATTAGCTCCTGTAGGTTATCTATGGTATGAGTTTTTTCCCCGTGGTGGATAGTCTGACCAATACATCGTTGATTTATAATAGAATTGTGATTGTATAAGGCTAGTTAATATTTATTGTCGCTATAGTACATTGAATAATTAGAATTCGTAATATACATTACACAATGGAAAAATATGATTAGTGTTGATATTCTATGTTGCATATAAGTATTTAATTTTCATTATTTAACATATTAACATATATTTTTCTCTAGTATTTTTCATCTAATTCAATATATTCTTATGTCCACTAGTATATTAGTACGTTTGTATATAGTACATTAATGTACTTTAAAATCGAATGTGTAAAATATACCTTGTTTTTTATGATACCTGATCGTATTTTTCGTTGTATTAATCTATTACTTGAGTGCTGATCTGCGGATACTCTACTTAAGTCGATAACGGTCCATGGGCATCTGGTATAAATATAGAAGAAATCTTTAGTTGGTCAACATAAAAAAAAAAATTATAAATTGAACTACATATTTAGGAAGTTTTTAGTAAATATTTACAAATAAATATCAAAATATATTATAATAATTTTAAACGCATCAAGTCTCAAACTCTATTAATAACTGTAAACATATTAGTATATCACGCCACCATCCCTTTAAAGTTGTATCCATATCACTCATTTAAAATCTTATGGAAAGATTTATATTTTTTATAAATTACAACCTTATTGTTGTATGTCATTACATTTACAACGTATTTTAATTTGTAATACATTTATAGCTTCAAGTAAAATTTGTTTTAGAATTAGGTTTAACATTATAAAATCAACAAAAATATTTTATAAAAAAGAGTTTTTAATTATGTACAATCTATATTGTACATACACATCATACAAGTATTAATAAATTTAAATTATTTTATAAATTAAAAATTTATTTTATTTGGAATTAAAAAACTTAAAAAAGACGTTTGCCTCATGATTTTTATAATTTATTATAAATTCGAATAGCGTTACACATAAACAAATCACCTAAATAAAACAACAACTTTTACATATATAAAAAAAAATCTGGACAATTAATCAATAAAATTAATTTCGTCTATTCAAATTATAAACCATAATATATAATAATATATATATATAATATATAACCATAATAAGTCTATAAATATTGGTAATTTTTTTTTAGTCTTATCAACAATCATAATATTTTTGATATATATGTATATAATATAATTATATTGGTCTGTAATGTAGTTAGTTAATTATTGTTATTCAGATCGGCCTTTATTTTAAATGATAATATTTAAAGTATTTCAATCATTTGTAAATAATTGATAAATAAATTATTTACTTAATTAATTAGTTAATAATCAGTTATAATAATAATGTACTTCTTTACGGTTTTATATCTACATATTTATATTATACTTTTACGTATGCTAACATAGACCGATATATCTGTATAATATGTACACATATGTACTTGCATTATGTATATATGTAAATATAACACAACAATATGTATAAAAAAGTGTTACATGTGTTTATAAAATAAAATAATATTAATAACAATAATATACATAAATATTTGTACTACAAATAATGTAAGTGTTTCTTCAGACTATTTAGATTACTCAGTACACGAGAAAATCAATATATGTCCGATTTTTGAATTTAGCAAAATGTATATTAGCTTTTCCTTTTAAAAAATAATTTTATTCAGTCAAAAAAAAAATTAATTTGAAACAAGAATATTGACTAAACGCATGTTGTTTTTAAAAAAGACACGAAATAATTTATGGGGTGTAATAATATGATTTCAACAATAATAAGTTTAATGATTAAACTTAAATATTTATCTATATTTCTTTCATAAACGTTGAGTAGACTTTTTCGAAAATGTTTGTTTTATAAGTTTTTTAAAACTTGACTACAACAAAATCTACCCAATAATGAATAGATTTTATAACAATAATCAATGGTTATTTTGAATCAAACAAAATACCATTTATAAGATAGAGGAATGGAGAAAACATTATAATAAATATTATAAGATTATAGGATAGAGAATCGGTGAAAAGTAGCATTAGCGATAATAAATGGAACAGGGTCACGTGGAATTGAAATATTACAGCATTTGTACCATATTCTGATCGTAAATTATTGCTGTGAGAATGTATGAACATAGTTAACAATAATATATTCGAGGTGTTTATGCAGACATCCGGCCCAGGGAATGACGTAACTGAAAAATTGTATGCTGTTTTTAGATGTAGTTTTAGAGCACGTAAATATCATTGAGCTATACAACGCAATTGATGGGTGATTTCAACACTTAGACGGTCAATTAAAAACGGATATCAGAGGATACATAGGTAGAATCTTGATACAAGTTTTTTTACACAGATAGTTAGAACACGTTTTCTTGATGCACAGCTGTTTTATAATTTGCAACAATATTACAGTTATTATAATTTAACAAAATTCAAAAAGCTATTGCAGAGATAGAAAATAATCGACAAAGAACATGTGCATAACGTATCTTTTTTTTTTAAAAGCTGACGATGCCCAAGGAGGGTGGTTACATAATAGTGTCTTGATGTGCAGTGCGTAAAAATTACACAGTTACAATGCACTCTGTATCTAATCAGTTATATGTTCTTATAGTCAGGGTATTAGAAACTTGGACGGTTTTGCATAATGCGCGTATGAATTTAAAATAGAAAATAAAATCATATCTGATATAATCACCTAATTTTTATAAGTAATACATATTGTTTTTTATCGTTTAATAAACAAAACTGATGTTTTTATTGGCTGTAATTTGTAAATGCATTTAAATACGAATTAACATAAATTTGCATTAATATATATTACATTATAACATAATATTAATTCAGATTGATATGAGATTGATGAATGAGGTAATATGGATTTATAATTAAATACAGAATAATTTTGTTTTCTTAAAATAATCTCATCACATGATATATACATATATATATATATATATATATATTTTAATATTAGAAATTATATCTGTTCTTTTATTTTCTATATGGGCATTTTACAATATTTTTCAATTTAAAAATGTTAAATTTGAAAATACGATAAATATAATAATTTATCATTGAAATTTACAAATATATGTTCTACAATTTATAATTTAATTATATGAAAAATTATGTATACTTGTATTTAAATATCCAGAGAATAAACAGCAGAAAAAATGTACACAGAAATATGCCGAAAAAGATGCAACATAATATAACTAATATTATAAATATAAAATACATAAGTTCTTTAATATCAAAAAATTATTAACTATCTTAAAATGATTTAATAAGTTTCAATAAATAATAAATTACTTAAATATTTTTTAAAAAAATAGAATATAATATATTATGATTTATATTATTTAATAATATTTCATATTATTTTTCCTCCACGCACATCAAATATATATTTTAAATCAATTTTGTTCAATATTCGTTTATTTTACTTAACGTGTAATGTTATGTTTACATATTAACTATTATTTCTTACATATAATATCAATTTTTACATTTTTGTAGTGTTTAGAATTTTTTTGAGATTTTAGTTTAAACATATTCGGTTGATAAACTTATAAATTTATACTATGGAATAATAAATCCAAATATGTAAAGTAAACCATATCAACCTAATAATTAGTTTCATCGTATAATTATTTCAAAATAGTGATAAATAAATTTATAGAACAAAATATAATAAAATAATAGTATAGATAACATTATTTTTACTATGAATTTTCTTTTGTATTGTACGTAACAAAAGGTATTTGACAAAGTTAACAGGGACAAATTTATTTTTATGTTTAAATAAATCTATTATATGACTATAATATAGAAATACTAATTTGATTTGATAAGTTATAAGTTGTATAGTATTATAAATATTTTTTATTATTAATTAATTTCATTAAAAACTAACTTTGGTCATTATATGAATTTGGTAACAATGGATAAAAAAACTGTAGAAAACATCGGAAGGTTGGAAATACATAAGTATAGTAGTCTAGAGTAGTATTATGACTTTGTTAATACATTTTCGGATAATCGTTCAAAATTTGATAATTTGTGACATTATTCAATAAATATAAAGTAATATAATATACTATAGATTTATTTAAATAAAGTTTTTTTCTGATTTAGCTTTAGCTATATTAACTATTTAGATTCTTTATGAACTATTTAGATTTAGCTACTTAAGTTTAAAATTTCATATTATAGCTAGTTACTAATACGTTATTATGTCAATTCATATGTCATATGTATTTACTAAATTCGAATTATAAAGGAACCACAAAAAGTGTCCACTATTGAGATTAGTGTTAAATATAATTAATTAATTATTTTTTTTAAAAATATGTTTTTTTTTACATTTTTCGTAATTCACTTGTTTAAACAAATGTTGTGTTAAATTATTATAGTTACAAATACGTATAAAATTAAATTAAAAAGTTAAAAGAAATTATGATGTTTTGGATGTAGTATAGAACTCATTTTGTTAAAGAAATACTGAAGATCGATAAAGTGCACTTATTCAATATTATGAATAGTGCGCTTACAGGTAGTTAAGATAACGAAGTCGTAAAGATAAAGATGATGTATTCATAGTACATAATAGATATAATATTTTTTGTTCGATTTCGAACGTACGAGTCGAGAAAAAAGTTTATTTTATGAATCTGCTGTGCAGAAATTCCTATTTGTACTAATAGTACATTTAAAACGATTCGTCATAGAGAGGTGTCTGATAATACATGTGTTCGCTTTCGGGAGGTGTTTAAAAACTATTGTCTCATTAAACATTTACTTGGTATTTGGTGTAATATTTGTTAATATGTACCATATTTACAAAATATTTTTAAAGACATTAAACATTAAAAACACACATTATAAGTGAGACTAGTGCTCTGAATAAATACTGTAAGTCATAAATGAAAAAGTACACGTATCCGTTTGTTCAATATTTCACGCAATTCATAACGAAGTCATACCTAAATTTTTTGTTTATTAATATGTACATTATCTAAAATAAACTATAATAATAGTAATAAAAAAAAATATATATTTTTATTGAAATTAAAAAATCAATAAAGTTTTAAACGCTTTTAAATAAATATAAATATATTAAGTATTCAGGATTCCACTTGAATGGTAATGTACGAAAAAATAAAAATATTCGTATTTATGTATAGATTTTTTGATTCAATCAAATATTTCTTGATATTATAATTATAAAAAACGTTAATAGTAGAATTTCCTATTGTAAAAAATAACTAAATTTAAGTGGCCAAGAGAAACATTCAACTCTACAATTATACCGCATAACGGAATTCATAAACAATGCGAACATTAAGCCTTTAATGTTACAATCTGAAATATCAACACTTTCGTTTTGATATCAGGTAAACTCGTTCAATAGAAGATTAGTAAAGTACTTGATACTGAGTAAAGTAGTTGAAATTTGATCGAATAAACTGTTAAATAACAAATCAATACGTATCGGTTATGTATAACAACGATCAAGTGAAGTTTGTTGTGTACGTCTAGTAATATTTTTTTTACAGGTTTACTCTATAAAGTTTATTTCGTTTTAGCTACATTAATTAATACTTTTGGATTACATTTAAGTATGGATTTTGTTCGGATAGCATATAAAAATGTTAATTATTTCCTCTGAGGCAGGACTCGAGACATAAGGCGTTTTCGCTACACTTATTTAGATCGACACTGTGGTCTAGTAGTCTATGTCAGCCATTTTCAAACTGGGAGTCACCAGTATATAAAATTATTAGTAATATGTTTTTGTAAATATCTATCATTGTTAAGAATGATAATTAATAAAAGTTTAGTATTACCTTAATACTAAACGTTAAGAACTTTATATTAATCATATTAATGTATCAATAATTTTTAATGTTAACATAATAAAAAAAAAAAAAGAAAAGAAAGGATCACTCAAAATCTTGGTAACATTGTTGGGATCAGAATTCAAAAATATTGAGAACCTCTGATCTATACCCTATTAGAGCAGAGGGTTCATATATATGGAAATAAACCTTTGATGTATAGTATTTGTTATATATCTAGAAATATCCGTTTTGTCGATAATTTTATCGTTATTTTATGTCATTGATAATTATTCGAAATCGTCCTGCTAGACTGAAATTTTTTTCGTTCAGCGCTATAGCGGTAATTTTTTTTTTCAGTTTTCCTAAACATTTATTTATTGTTTATTTGTTGTGGGCTGTATACACTTATTACAATTCGTATGTTACGACTCGTAACATTATACCAGAAGCATTTTTTTTTTATTTTAAATATGAAAACTATTATTAGATTATGAGTAATGAAATGTATTTATAATTGTTAAATAATATTTTTAGTCGTAGAAGCATTTGATTTGATATATAATTATTGTTAAATTACACGGATATCAAAATATAATTGCTGATAACGCAACAAAGCTTTAAAGAAAAGAAGAGACAGTTTTGATGGTTACAACTCGTTTGTGCAAAATTTACGAACAAAAAAAAACCCTTTTTCAGAGAAATTTAACCACGTATAGGTGTACTTAACCAGTGTACCTCTCAAAATATTCGAATCGGTCATTACTGATGGTGGATAATTATTATACTCGTACAATATTTTCCTTCGCCTTTGTAAGGTTTAAGACATTCTGTTTAATCATATTCTAGTGTCATACTCAGGATAGATTAAAAATGTTGTTTGGGCTATTTAATTTAGCATAACTTCCTTAACAATTCATTATTTACAATTTCGTCGATTGAAAAATAAATATTTTTTATCACAATTACAATAATTTATACAATCAAATCATTAAAATAATTAAATTAATATTATAATAAAACTATAAAAGTATAATTAAATTTCGCTGCATATATTTGGCGAGCATGTTAATCATGATTATAATATTACCTATAGATGACAACTGATGGGAAACTACAATTTGAAATAAACGTTACGCTTTTAGAGTACAATTCACGAACACCCAAAACTGTACCTACAAGCTGGTTTTCATTTTTCACAATTATGTGCTCAAGTGAGTAACTGTTGTCGTAAATGGAAAAAATATATTAATATGTACGCAAATTAGTCTCCGGCGTTTTGCCATCTATAGTCGTGTGCGAAGTATTTTAATGATAAATTAATTTTTAGACCTTTCTAAAAGTAATTGGAGTTAAATTGTCTTTTTAATGAAAAATATTAGATTTCGTTTTGGGCGTATATTGATGTATATACTATTCATTAGATAGAATAAATAATTTTGTTCTTTTAAATAGTAATTTATATTACAATTTTTTACGTTATCAGTCTTAAAATAATCAGCAGAAGTAATATAGCAGTATTAAAAAAAAATATTAAAGCTTTGATAAAAGGTTAGTTATGCTAGTTTTATAATACTATAAATCATGGTTATTAGAAAGGGAGTAAATATTTTTCTTTCTGTTCTAGAAATTGTATTGTAAGGATTTTAAAATCTAAAACATCTAAAATATTTTACAACCATAAAAAACAAATTTAGGAATCTCTGGAATACTTTATTAATAATCTTATACGTGTACTAAAAAGCAAATACAAGTTTTTATTCATTCGTCTAATTATTCCAAATTGACATTTTATACAATTTTATATTTGTTTTTATGCGGATTGTACTTACATACTTCATATTTTGTACGTGTCATTACATCCCATTTAAATGTAAAATATTACTTTAAAATTTGTTATTTAAATCCTTATCACCTACTGTATGATAAAGATATTGCTTGCTGCGAACTTTTAAAGATACCGAATGCAATAATAATTCACTTAAATAGTATCGATACTAAATGAAAAACAACATTTTGAATAAATATTAAAAACCATTCGTGTAAACTGCACCTCATAGGTGTAATTAGTGTTTTATTTTTAGGGGGCTATTTTTTTATTTAATTTTTTATTTTAGATTCTGAGCGGAGTGATGGAATCTATTGGTTTTACAATGATGTGTGTTTTTTTTTTTTATTTTTTTTTTTTTTTGTGTCTGATGACACCATTTTTGGCAGTAAAAATGCTTCGATTTGCTTATGTAGCAACTTTTCTGAAAGGAAAGTGAATCTAGTTGGTACTTTGGGGGGTCAAAAGTAAAATAGTATAATATTTTCATTATTTTTTAAATGCGACGGGAAAAACCCTAAAAAAAAAATAAGGGAAAAACAGGAGTCTTTACGCAAAACCAGTTTTCGACAAAATAAAATTTTTTATTTTGCTATAACTCAAAAACTAATCGATGTAAATACTTGAAATTTTCACCAAATGTTTAGATTAGCGTTCTCTATACACCGTTAAATTTTCAAAGTATTTTGACTTTTATTGAGCTATTTATAGACAATTGAAATTTTCAATTTTTTTAATTTTTTTTTTTAAAATAACGATAAAATTTTTTTGGCCGGCCAGAAAATCTTGAAAATTTAATACAAGGTTTCTTATAAGTTGTTCCTTAAGTGATAAAAAAAATCTAAAATCGTAAGTCGCAATTTTTTTTTATAAATGCTTAAAGTTCCAATATATAAGAAATATGTAAAAATTGCGAAAATTTGCAAGTTATTTTGTAGATAAAAATTCATAAAATTTTTTCTGTTCATACTTAAGGTTCAAAATTTTAACACTAGGTTATCTATAAGCTACTCTTCAAAAATCTTTTAAAAAATTTATACCGTACTTAGAGGAAAAAATTTTATGACTGTTTGAAATTTAAATATTTACGAAATTGCATAAAATAGCGATTTATTCTCAAACGATTTTTAATATTTGTTATAATTCAAAAAGTATAAGTCGCAGATTTTTTAAATTTCTACCAGCTGTTAAGATTGGCATTTCCTTTATGTCATATTTTTTTTCAAAATATAATATTGATTTTTAAGCCACTTATAGGAATTTAAAATATTCGATTTTTTTACATTTAATTTTTATAATCGGTGATAAAAAAAATTTGGCTTCTACAAAATACTTGAAAATTTAATAGAAGATTCCACATTATTAGTTTTTAATATCATTCAAAAATTATTAAAATCCATAGGCACAATTTTTTTTTATAAGTGTTTGAACAGCGAATATTGACATAAAATTACATGTAAAATATAATATAATGTATAATATTCTAGACTGACAAAGATATCGGTTTTTTTTAAAATGCTCTAACTCAAAAACGAAAAACCGCAACAATTTGAAATATTCACCAAATCTTTATACTGACGTTCTCTATACATGGTTATATTTTCAAAGTATTTTGATGTATTTTGACTTATTTATAGACAAATTAATTTTTCGATTTTTCTAAATTTTTCGTTTCAAAATAAAATATACTTATTACAATATTTATACATAACATATATTATTGTACATGTATTACATGTATTATATTCTAGTCAAACATATCATCTCCGTTCAAAATCGATTTTCGTATACAATGATACCTATCATTGAATTCAAATTAACAAATCCATTATAATGACCTATCCTATGAAGAGTCGCTCTTCACCTCCAAGTGTACAGCAGAGCGAGGCCCATCCGGTTCTTTTTTTTTTTGGTATACATTTTAATTTGTATCTGTATCTATTATGCGGAGGATGGATAAATATTTAGGGGGATAAGACAAACACTTGGCAGGGCTAAGCCTCCTAGCCTCCCCTATTTGTGTCTATATTGTACCCACACACAATTATTTAATATACCATTTATTAATTTTAATGGTTTTCCAATAGAATTATACTTGAAATATGGAAATGATGATGCGTTATCAAAAAATAATATATACCAGATTCCAGCAAAACAATATACATGGTTTTTTTTATCGCATATCGCTGTTGTATATGAATATTGTATTCGTAGTATATACGAATGTATTATTAACATATAATGCGCGTTATTACTCAAAGAAGAAGTAACCATTCGCAAATACGATAAAGTCTCTAATTTTTTTTTTAATTTTGATTTCAATGCTTGTGTGAAACGTACGGACTTATGAAATTAAAATTATAAACCATAGGTAGGCTCTTGAAGTGAATAAAAATGCCAATAGGTACTAATAGTAGTAGTAGTAGTAGTACAAGGTACTAATAGTAGTAGTAATAGTAGTACAAGGTACTAATAGTAGTAGTAGTAGTAGTACAAGGTACTAATAGTAGTAGTAGTAGTAGTACAAGGTATTAATAGTTAACGGTTAAGACAAACCAAGTGCATAAATATGATAATGGTACCGATAATCGATATAACTGTAATGCTCAGAAGTGTACACAAAAAAATATATTTTTTTTAGGGAGGAGGGGATTAGGTTAAACATTTTCGTATTTATATTATCTATAAATCACTTTTACCCTCCTCTTATATACGCTCCTCGTCATGTTGACGCGCATGGTGATCAAGTACTGTCACTGTATATAACTAAATGAATGAATGAATGAGATTTGAATAAAATAAAAACCAATATTTACCATATAATCTACATGCGTATATATTTATATACGTAAATTTATATATTTTTCTTCTTTTATAATATTATCTCTCGTTAAACAATAATAATAATAATAATAATAATAATAATAAGCGATAATAATTAATTAATAACAATAATAATAATAACACGGAGCACCTTTTCTAGTAGTAGAGGAAAACGAAAAAGAATAAAAGATATTAAAACGAAAAATAATAATATTGAAACCCGAACGAATATAATAATATGCGTATTGTACTCGTACGTGTTTCGGAAGAGGACGAGGATGAGGTGACAAATTTATATATATATTTTTAAATATGTATATAAATATATGAATTACTATTACATTCGACGAGAACAAACGATAAACGTAATATTATGTAAAATATACAATAATAATTATGTGCGCGTGAGTACTTGACTGTTGTATACAACATAAAAGTATTTTTTTTGTTTCTCATATAGTATATACATATAGTATACTATGCGATGTACTAAATAATATAATATATGTATATAAATACCTAATAATAAAATGACAAGTTCAATAAAATTTAAAGAATTGCGGGCGGGCGCAAATAATAATAGTAATAATAATAATAATTATAAAAAAACAATATATCAATTTTTTTATCGTAAAAAACTAACACTATATATATATATATATATATATATGTATATAGTGTATGTATATAACTATATATATATATATATATATATATATATATATATATATATATATATATAAACATATACACTATATACATATTATATATACCAATATATTATACTCTTTTATATATTAATAAAAATCGTATTTTACACATATTTTTCACTCCGTCTTCTTATACCTAATCAATTAATTTCACAATAATTACCCAACATCACATTTAATTTCCTATTCGGTTTTTAATAATAATATTAATGATAATAATAATAATAATAATAATAATAATAATAATAATAATAATAATAATAATAATAATAATAATAATAATAATAATAATCATAATAATAATAATCATAATAATAATAATAATTATAATAATTTTTTAAACGAAAACAAATTAAAACTATTCGCGTATTAAATATTTTATATTACCTATTACACGTATACATAAATCAAAATACGTCGTCAATGTCGCCGTCGTCATTGAACAACTTATAAATAATATATATATATATATATATATATATATATTACTATTATTTTTTTTTATTATAACTTTTTTTTTGTTTCGCCACTACTTACTCATATAATATATGTATAGCTTATGTTATCATTATATATATACATATATAGAAGTAAAAAATTATAATAAATGACGAAGACGACGATGACCGTTATATAATTTACAAATAAACACATAAAATAATATTTAAAATAATAATAATAATAATAATAATAATAATAATAATAATATAAAATAATAATAATATTAATAATCAACATATTAATAATATATTAACGGTGGCGGCGGCCATAATTATAATAATCTATCTATTCGCTCTATTTATCTACAAAATTTTATAATACGCGCGTAGAAATAGTATGATTTATTATTTATGCATATTATATACACATATATAAATACTACGAATATAATAAATATGTGTATACACACACACACTGTGCCTACAATATTTAATACATATGATATATGGTAGCAGCTACACAGCGAGTGAGTGTGTGTGTGTGTGTGTGTCTGTGTGTGTGTGTTTGTGAGTGTGTGCACGATTAAGTGTCGGGTAAGATGTATACGTGTGTACAGTGAATCGCTAGTTTTTATTTATTTTTCCGTTCGATTTAATCTCGATGAAATGAACGAATTTCCAAAATGTTAACGGTTGCGATTGCTGCAGAATGCAAATTTACATAGGTTTCCGGCACTAAATTTTACAAATTTTAAACATTTATAACGCGAGATGTAGGTATCCTATATTGTAAACTATTATAATCATGTACACGAAGAATAATGCGCTCTAAATTAGGTTTATTATTTATTTACAACAAATAACAATAAGGACATTGGTGATGGAAAAGTGCAACTTGCTGCACTGTACGATAACCGAAAACCAAGTAAAATAAAACTCACGTATACCTCTTATGATGTTACAAACAATACAAACAATCGTATATACCCACACATTTTTACCTATACATGCATATGTACGTATGAAACATACATCGTATTATTATGTAATACGTATTAAATACGTGTACGAGCTATGATTAGAATAAAATACGAAAAAAAATTAAAACAACCGCTCGCCAAACAACGACGAATATAATTCGAACGCACACACATACACATACACGCACATACACATATACGCACAAATACATAAATATACGCACACAACACGAAGATGAGACGACAAAAGAGATGTACGATCGCGTTTCATTTATATCATATTATAATAATATCACCACGTATGCGGCAGCAGCCTCCTCTTGCAACGGATACAGTATTTCGAATGTTCGCGTATCCTAATCGGGGATAGGGAAGGAGAAAAAAATCTGTACGCAAACGTATAAGCATATGATGTAACGTGCAGTGGCGTGACAAAAGACCTTCATCGAGGTACGTGTCTCGAGCTATCGGTTTGATGGGCTATACCTTTCTTCGGCAAATAGTTCGGATGGATTTTATCAGATCAATGTTAATTTTAACTGTCATCGGAAGGTTGTTCAAAAATGTATGCGTTTCGCTTGGAAAAGTAATAGAAGTTCATCACGCCACTGAACTGTGATGTATATATGAGCATATTATACTGTCCCGGGGATTCGCGACCCCGCATGAATAATATATTCGGTACGAGAACAACAATATAATATACATATATGTATCAATACTTAAATAATGATCGTGCGTAATGATGTATCATCTATCAAATATAATATAATATTCGCTTTGTGTCACAAAACAACAAGAAAACGACGAAAACAGTAAAATAATAACAATTATAAATACTATCATTATTTCAAAATATTATAACCAGTGTACGAAAGACGTTGGTGCGACATTAGTTTTACTAAATTTTTATTTTTACAAATTTTAATTTTTTTTTTAAGTATATATATATGTATATATGTATCACACGCCGGTCTACTATAACTTTGCTGTTGCTGCTGTTACTGCTATATTATAATACGTTATATTATATATGTGTACA